>JAGDQP010008667.1:0-38852 GCA_022664845.1 Lepisma saccharinum | reverse complement strand
TACTGACTCGATTATTTATGTGCAGAAACGAAACTAACCGTTGATGCTAAGTACTGGGAATTACCTAGGGCAATAAACCATTGAAATAAAAACGGATAGGAGGTGCAATTATTTATTGGCTTCGGTGTCAAAAATACTGATACGCTCGCGTTGTCAATGATGCAAAAAACTTCCTGGAAATTCTTAGTTCCCAACACTTACAAATGCAAAACGTGATTCATATAACAGAAAAAGATATTTTTGACTTTTAAGGACTTTGAAAATGAAAATTGGCCTCACGCCTGTACCAGTGTAGGTGTCACAGATTTCATATCCTCGTGGACAGTGGTTAGATTTTATGAATTACTAGACACTGTAGGTATGCAACGTCTAATTATTAGACGTTGCATACCTACAATGGCTACTAATTCATAGACGTTGCATACCTAAAGTGTATAGTAATTCATAAAATCGAACCCCTGTCCCTGATTGTACTGATTCGATTATTTATGTGCAGAAACGGAACTAACCGTTGATGCTAAGTACTGGGAATTACCTAAGGCAATAAACCATTGAAATAAAAGACGGATAGGAGATGCAATTTATTATTGGCTTCGGTGTCAAAAATACTGATACGCTATAAATAATCTAGTTACAGGTGAAATGGAGTACGTTTATAAAGTTCGAGATATAAGTTTGATTTTTCGTGCAAGGCAGTTAATAACTTTTAACCAGTTTTATAATGTAATCAATAATAATTATAATAGTCTTCAACTCTTATGCCAAACAATATCTTGCGCAAATCCGGTTACAATATAGCCAAAAGAGAGTTGTAAACACTCCGAGAAGTCAATAATAAGTGCTAGAAGCTTAATCTCTTAAACCAAAAGAATAATTGTGTTCCTCCCAATGGATTTTGTAGAAACTATTGTTAGTGGAAGAAAGTCGTACATATACATTCACAAAATATAATTGTTACATTTGTAAAGTTATGAGATAACATTTTGTTTGTTAAGAAAATACTTTTTTCGTACAAGTTTAAATTCTCCTAACCTTAAATGTTACAAATTTTCAAGTTGTGAAGCAAACATTTCTAAAATATGGAAAGTTTTTCTTATTCAAACTGCAAATAAATATGGGAAAGCCTTATAAAGCAAAACGAAAATTAAAAAATATTTTGTAAAGAAAACTGAAAAATTCGGTTAACGGATTTTGCTAAACAAAAAATGAAAAACTTTTATGTTATTTTTTAATAAGAAATACTAAAAAATTTTTTGTAGAACAAAAACTGATAAATTTCTTAAAACAAAAACTGGAAAACTTTTGTAAAACGAAACAAACTTTCCTAAAAACAAAAACTGAAAAACCTTGAGCAAATAAAATTTGTATACATTTTTTTGTAAAACGTCCTTTAGAAAAGGAATTAACTTTTCTGTAGAAAACAAAAAGAATATAGTTGCTTAATGTTACAATTTTGTGAATGACGTTTTACTTTAGTTGAACTTCTGAATCATTGATTTTATTTTTTGGCAATTTTCCTTTTAAGAATAGTTTTACAATGTCATTTTATTTACAAAATCCAGTAATAGAAGTTCCTTGTTACTACTAAATTATTTCTTAATTATATATTAAAAACTCTCAGTATTTATTAAAAATTGCCACTAATAACAATCTTTCTTTCTACGGGATAATGAAAGTAATGTATTGTATTCATTCTTTAAGCATCTTGTAGGTTGTGAGAAATCTATGAAGCACTTTCATAGAATCAGTCTGGGATTCGGTAAATATAAGGTATATTTGTTCATAAATATATTGAGTTGTTAATATATTAACCATACTTAATAAAAGCGTATTCTTGGATAAGTCTACACACTCATTGACGAATTCAAAAGGAATATCCTCGAAAGCATTGTTTATCAATTATACTAAAATATGTTGTTCATTCCTCAATTCTAGCTAGCACACACTCGATATCTTCATCTGAAAAGTACAGTCCGCATATAACCTTTACCCACGTCCTGGTGCTTCACCTGTAGTGTAATAACTAATAACTCAATGATATCTGCTACAGGTGGGATTCGTTAATGAATCAGGTTCTCACATTACATAGTAAAATTTATAAACATTACCACTTACTAAGTGCAGAGATATTTGTTTCTCTTCATAAGCTCTCTTTATGATATACAGTTCTACATAGCATGGCTTCAACGCTGGCTTTGTTTGAAGGAGTTGATAAAATTTCTACATGCTTTTTTTTAATACTACATTCCTTCAAACTAATAATTATGCAAACCATTATTGTACAAGTGTATTATAGGAGATATATAGTCTAGGGGGATTGAAGTCTCATAAAGCTAACTCCTTTTGTATTGAAAGTCTATATCATGTCTGTGACGCAAGCTTTCCGTTCTTAAGTATTTTGTAACTGAGTTCAGCTCTGACATACTAGATTGATAGAATATACACTTTAAGTTGAGTACTCCTTGCAATTCCTTGAGCTGTTCATACGCTGTGTTGTATGCAAGCCTTGATGTCAAACAATGCAGGTTAGCTGTAATAAATAGGTCCTGACTCATATGTAATCTGATGACGTTTACCACTGGTTCTCTTGCGCACGACTGTGCGGCATTGTTTCAAATTACATTTTCTCTCTCTCTTCCAGTTTTACAGTAGAGGAATACAAACCGTTAGAATTAAGTTCTGTTAATTCACTGACAAGCCAGCATCTCTGCTCTGTTCAGGTAAATGATTGGAACCGTGTGCGTTTTCTCGATTGTTTTTCATGATACATATTCATGGAATAACAATTCATGGAGTAGTTTCTGTTTAAAATTAGTATCCAAAGTACATAACATGTGTTTGGAAAACAAGATTTGTTAGTTTCCATCCTATATATAGAGAATACACATTGGTAGTGAAATTTTATTTCCTTATAGAAAACTAAGTCCATAATCAAGATTTGTTTTCAAATGATTCCATCAGGATGTAAATTCATATATAAGTTAAATATCTACGATTTGGGATTTAATAACACTGGATAAAAATTATCGTGAAAATACTGAAGACGGTTCTTTTCACTCAAAACGTTCCAGGAATTAAATATTCCCATACACTCGCGTTCAGTTTTCTCCTTCTTTCAAAAAGTATAGCAATAAGTATGAGGAATATAGCAGAATTTCTTCATTGTTCCAATTTTAAACCTTTTTTTAGTATACATGAATGACCAACCAGTTTTTGACCAGCATTCGTAGGTAAGATACAGCTCTATTTGCCGAAAAGGCAATTTCAGTGCCACTCTATCCCATTATTACAAAAGTATTAAAGTATTAAAGTTTAAACTTCTCCGCTGAACACCAACGTAAAGTAACGAGATCCAACCTTTCGAACAAGACAGCTTGTTCGGAGCATCAAAGATATGGGAAGAAAAAATCCACTCAACATGAGAAATGGTAAAAGAAAAAATAGTTTTCATAAAATAAAAAATATCAATCATAGGGTCCGCTGTCAATCGTTCTATTGTCCACTCAAAATAAAGATACTTCTAATGAACACTTGCGTAAAACATGCCCTATCTTGTTTTTTCAATTCCAAGAAAAGCCATTGTTCAAAATAACAATTTTGAGCCTACCTCGCGCATTGACCTACTTTCAACTCAAGCTTCAAATTAAAAAAAAGTGGTTTTCAGTACTAAAATGGTTCTTCATCAAAAATTCACGGCAAACTTTTGCTCCACGTTGAGGAGCGACGCGGGCGCAATCGTCAGCCTACCACAGTGGTTACAGGATGTATTCACTCACCACGTACGGACGATGCGAGCGCGATTGTCAATGTAGTATACAAAAAGTACTACCAGGAAAGTAAAATCATAATTAAATAAATTCCATGTAAACAAAAATCCTTATCAAATATCTTTAAATGTACACCTGTATTATGTATGTTACGTCACTTTCTCTGAAGCACATCAACTTAGCCAATAATGTATATCCCGTATAATAATAATAAAAATAAATTGATCAGCTTAATTAAATTTGTATCATACTCTTTCTTAAATTATAAAAATCATATTATATTATTTCTTCATACAGTCGTAAAAGACTACACACTACAACATCTGGGTTAGGTCGAAAGTCTACAAACTGGCTAGAACCAGTCTAAAGGTAACCTACAGCGTTTAACAATATAAAGAATGTTAATCATCGAAACCACAAATGTTTACCTTACAACTACAGTACTCTCCTACGATTGACAATGGAGGCAGATGATAATGCAAATGAACTGACAGGGGACTGAGTATAATACCCTGTGATTGACATTTGTATTTTTAGGAGAAGGATGTAATGATTTCCTTCGCCACTACTAAGTGGAAATCTGTGATTGACGGGATAGAGGATAGTACACTTGATGATCGACATCTTTATTTTTTAATAAAAACTAATTATTTCTTTCAGCATTAGTAAGAGGAAGTGTGTGAATGACAGGTTCCAATACATAGATAGTAATTATTACTATAATTTAGAATACTCATTCATTGAAATGTCAATTTCATGTATTATTATGCTCTGCTACCATTTGCTCTTTAAACTCTTGAAAATAATAACAACGTAGCTAGCGCGTACATGGAAAAGCCAACCTAAGAAAATCCATCAACGCATGCATCGTACGCTGCGAACGCATATGTGTGTAGCCGCCCTAAGAAAATCCGAATTATTGTGTGATTATTCGACTGTTTCCCCGGTGGGTGAGTTATAACGCTTTTTGCCTTGTAATCAGAGGGACTCAATTGGTTCGGAGCCGATGTTAAACTGTAGGTTCTATCATTAGTAGCTTACCAGCTCGTTTAGATCGTTAATGACAATTCAATGATGCAACTGTGTACAAGAATTTATTCATCTTAAATTATTTATGTAGGCAGTGTAGCCAAAGTGTCAGTGCAGCCTTGTATTTAAAAAAACGATAGGGAAAAAATACCACAGAAATAAGTCGAGGGGTTTAACTCGGGTTGAAGGTCGGTTGGTTGAGGATACGTGGATCAAACGTTGGGACCGAAACGTAATTCTGACGCTGTATTTGTACTAAAATGTCAGCCTGTTGAACGGTTTATTGGACGTAATGTACTAGTTGGGAAACAAGTTGAAATCAACATTTAGAACGCTCTGTTCATCGTCAAGAAGCAGATGTTTATTCCACTTTTTCAGTTGGCCAAAACAAAGAATGCTTGTTGCTGGCTGTCTATTGGTGTAATTATGTAGTTGAATTTTGTCGGTTGCTTTCATGATGTTACATAATTTATTAGTAAATTTTCCAACCGGCTTCTGTAGGGTTCGTAGCCAGAACTATGCGCACTCGTCGTTGGTAGCTCGTCAATCTAACCATTCATTCACGGAATCGTCTTCAGAGTTTCGAACATTTACAGTTATTTTTAAGTTATGAAGACTATCTGTAGCAAAAGGCATGCGTATAGCTTTGAACGCAGTCGTCACAAATCCAGACGAGTCAGTTCAGTATCATGTGGAGGCATTTTGCTCATGGGATAAGACGTGGACGTTGAAAACACGTATTTTCGAAACATATTTTTAGCATTTCATATGCTCACTTATTTCAACCTATTAGACGAGTTTTTAGAATAGTTGAAAGAAATTCAAATGAACGTTCAGAATAAACTTCATATTGAAAGTCAAAAGTGGTCGATAAAATAAACGTTTTTGCGAAGCATTAATAACCCGTCTAATTAAGGGTGAAATATACCGGATTATTTCGAATTATAGAGACGATACAGACCAAATGCATGATTATAAATATTGTTGCTAAATTAGTACTGCATTAATCAAATTGTTGTGTTAGAAAAGAAAAGATCTGCTGCTTTGTTCAACTTATTTATTTAAAGCTGGTGCAAAGTGATTCTGCGATTCTTTTAACATTGAACTTTTATATTGTTGATAATAGTGCTTAACATAGAGGTGTGAATTAATCCTACAATAGGACAACTTTTGAAAATTGTTATAAAATCTTACACCGGGGCCTCAAGCGTAGTTCCTCCGAGCCATCTCAATACGTTTTTGTCATTTGAATTCTTACTCTTGCTCAACCCCTTTTAATCCAGTTGTTGAGACGTCTTGTTCAGTATAGAAACTCTTTACTTATGTTGAGGTTCTTTTGTTTGCAGGCCCTATTTCATTATTACAAAGAGCAACAAATTTTATCTTTTCCCGGTAACATGGATACGAATTACTGGTTTTTTTTACTAAAGTTGGGGTGCTGATTTCAAATATGAGCTAAAAGAACCCGCCACGTAAAATTGTTTTTGTTACGATAACTTTTACTTTTTCTCTTTTCCATACTTATACGTTGTAGTGTCGTGCGTTCGTGTATAAAAGCCTTATACTTGATCATAGCTATAAATATGTATATTTTCAGGTATGTCATAAAGACTAAAAGTTGAAAGCAATGTCTTTTTGTAGTTCTGAAATTATATATTTTATATTAAGTTGTATTTCAGACACAGAATGTTTGACGATTTGTAAAACTTTTGGATACAAAATTCTGGACAAAGTTTCGGGTGAGACATTTTTAAGACAATATGCCCGCGCAAGGATACATAACTTTATTGTTTGTAGCTTACCTAGCATGTAACCTAGAAAATGTATGTATTTGTGTCATGAGCGGGGTACTGTTGACCGAACTAAGTCAAGTTATGTATGTATACACATATAACTAAAATCTTAATTTTAAGCATGTCAACCGACTAAACGGTGCATTTTAGATGGAAAATGGAAATAACCTTTCTTATACAAAATTTCGTAATAAGACATTTTGCTATAAAATGCTTTTCAAGCGAGATATTTACAAAAAAACTGTTTTAGGCGCCATGTTTTCAATATGGCGGAGCGAGAGGTAGAGCACCAAGGTAGCAAATTTAGTATATTACTCAGTACATGGAACTGTGCCATACTGCCAATTTTCAAACTCCTGTACTTTTTCTAGGTATGCCCATTTTTAGCTATTGCTTGGCCTACACTGCAGCTTGATAGATGTTGAGACAAAATAACAGAAAAACGGCACTTGGTGGAAAATTTTCACATAGTATCTGAACTCAGCGGCAAAAATACAGTGAAAACCATCTACTTTGATCCATTTCACCGAACTCCTGTTGATCTGTGCTTTTGTAAAATGAAGTAGTCGGCTCAGAGCTCAACTTTGTGAGTACACAGGTTTGATTCTTTAGATTTCCTGGTACTAATATTTGCAATCCTACACCCTTACGGTTATACAATTTGTTATGCATTAATTCACAATGCCAGTAGTTTAATATTGATTTGAATTTTTAAGGGCTTTAGGATTCTTTGGCTCAGGTCAAACGGATGCTAATGGAAGGATTTGTGGACTAAAGAAAGTGGGAGAACGTCAATGTAAACTGTGATTATTATATCAAAGTATAGACCTAACGTTTACTGCACTATGAGTAACATTGCACCTTGTATACTGATTCACTGTAATTGCAAGTAAATATTATTGTAGGGGAACTTTGTACCGAAATGTAGTGGTACAAGAAAAGCCCATCCATTCTTATTTCACAAAAATCACTTCAGACTTTTTATATGCATTTCTTTTCATATGAATTATACATAACGTTAAATAGCACTAAATGAAGACTGAATCCATATATAGCAAGCACGAAAATACTTAATTAGCTCTGGTTTACTAACGATATCAGAGCGTTGTTTCAAATTTCACCTTAAACGAAGCCTTTCACTAAATAGCTCTTAGTCCCAACTGGTAGCATATAACGTTTCCAAAATTTTCAACAGCTGGCTACATTCACCGCCATTCCAATCTCGTAAACGCCCATGCTGGAAACACGAAGTCTTGCTCGTTTGAAAATGTTGAAGAGGGAAAAGTGTATTTATGCAAACTACCCCCGCTTTACGGTAGTAGAAAGAGTCAGTGAAAATACCATTACAACAAACACTAATAAACGTTTCTAAAAATATGGCCATCTGTACAATCACTGCTTTGAAGTTTCATTTTAAAGACGATGAAAATATTTCGTATGTTTCAAACAGACGGATCCCGATAAGTGTAATGTGTCGCCTTAGAAAAATAAATATAAATCGAAATATATGTCATAGTTGAT
Organism: Lepisma saccharinum; assembly: GCA_022664845.1. Lineage (NCBI taxonomy): Eukaryota > Metazoa > Arthropoda > Insecta > Zygentoma > Lepismatidae > Lepisma > Lepisma saccharinum. The sequence goes on along the minus strand of JAGDQP010008667.1, from coordinate 30,742 downwards.
GAGAAGGAAGGTTGGCAACACGTCACATTAATGCTCTATCAATAAAATTAAATTTTCATCGAAATATAGTTTAACAGTTAATCTGCGTTCATTATGCAAATGAGAACGTGAGAAAAGAAGTTAATTTAATTCTACTCACTTTTAAGCACAATTTTTATGAAAATAACTTGAAAGGCATATATGAAGCGTAATCTGGGGTAGAGTTCAATATAATAAACACGTCACACTAACGTCGTATCAACGAAATCAAAGTTTCGTTGGAATGTAGATTGGAATTCGAGTTTTCAACATGTAAAAGGGAATACAAATAATAGTTAATGGCATTCAATTAGGTTTTAATTGTAATTGTCTTTTCATTAAATTTGAAAGAAACTTATGAAACGAAATCTATAGCATAGTTGAAAATAACAGTTGAATCCACGTCCTATTAATATCTTACCAACAGAATAAAGCATTTGTTGAAATATGGCTTAAAATTGAACGTCCGTTTTCAACCGATAACGGTTAATCAAATAAATAAAAAAGTAGAGGTTCAAACACGTTTGTGTGCTACTGGGGAAACCGTCCAATGCAGCAAATTATCCGTACTTCCACAGGTCATTCCATTTTCTACTTGTGCACATCTAAGTAAACAAGTGAGAGATAGAGATTATTTTTTGGGTACATGACCAACATGGTTGCCAAATTGAAATGCACCGTATTGGATGTAGGACACTATTTTAAAACAAAAGGATGGGTGCTATATCAAGCAGAACGAGAATGTTCTTAGAGAGTCATTCTTCTCGTCAGATGTGACCTATCTATCATAGTGTCGGAGATATCATAACTGGAAGCGCGACGTTTGATAAATTTTAAAAAAAGGATGACATCGTCGGTGATAAGACTAAAATCGCGAGATTTTCTTGTGTGTGTGTTGTGCCGCATGGCCTAATGTGGAAGTCTGGTTCTTAGAATGTCCTATTTCTGTGCCTATGGACCGTACAAATTTGATCCACATCACACACACACATAAAACTCGTTTGATTGGACCAATTTTCAGTGATATCACTCTTAATTCTTAACAGTTCGCGACACTATTGACGGATACTGCTTTCCTTCCCTGTTAATCGATCATGGAAGCTCTTATTATCTTTTCTAGCACGATGCAGGGCCGCCTCACTAACGGGAAATAGATAGCTTTATATTCACTTTCGAGGTCTTTGGATTGATTGGTGTGCCTCCGAGGAATGGTATTCACGCACATCCGATCTCACACTAGCGAATAACACCTTGGCCTCTTTGTGTGGAGATACTTCAAGTAAAATCTGTGTGGGAACTATCTGAAAGCCAGGATAGTCAAGTGCTGCAAGAACATCAGGTATTGGATATCCTTCTCCGAGTGTCGCATGACTAGATTGGACGCTTGGAGATCTGCATTCATCAAGAGGAAAGGGTCATTGGAAACATCATGTAGGAGATATAGAAGTGCGCTGCTCACTTTCAGCGATTATGACTACAATATCATAATAGGCAGGTCACATATGATCAGTGGTATAACTTTCATGTGACATGTAATATTTTACATGTCACCCGTGGCACTTACAGTTTGAAAACATGTCCTTAATCCAAAACGTCGGATTTCAATATGGCTATCACATCCACCAGGCAGCCCGCATCAATTTCCCATACTAAGATGTTTCATTTTTCTGGCGGTTTGTGAAATGCAAGGCTGTATTGGAACTTTCGGACCATACTGTATTTTGCTAAGAAGTCCATGATTCATTCAGTACAGTCCCATAAAAAAACCTTTTCTCTAGTTTTATCACAACAAAAGTAAAATAATAGAAATTATATTCTGACAATCTTAAAAAAATAGTATAAAATATGAGGTGATGATCCAATGTTTCATGTAAGGAACACCTATTATCATGGGAGGCAAACACCATGAAAGTTTGTAAACATTTTCCATTGTGTTTTTCTCCCACTTTCTTTTAACAAACTACATTTATTATGGTAACATTTACTTTTGTTGTGCAATGGGCCTCAGAAAGATAATAGGATGGTAACATTATAGAATCCCACATCTTCAGTATCTGTACAGAAAACGGTATAATGAGTTGGCAACCCGAAAACTGTAATAATTTTTCCGTGTTACTACTGAGCACTAAAAATAAATTAAGATATTTATTTCTTTTGAAATCGTCTTGTTCAAGTACTTCATCTAAACGATATGTTCTTCAATGGAGGAAATACCATATTGCGCCATGCAGTAAAAACATAGTGACTAACGGTAAATTTAACTGGGAAATTAGGGAAAGTTTAGTTACGCAAGGAATTCTACTCGAGATCAACTTGTTGCTATTGTCAGTATAATATCTTGATACGTAACAGTTTTGCGTTTTTATTCATATAACATGGCGAGAGCAGAAAATGGCTAGATGTCATTCTTCCAAGCCCGCGCCTTCTGTGTTACAATTGTGTCTAGCCAATTGAGACTGTTTTTCATTTTTAAAATATGTTTCTAATATATCATCCAGTGTCTTCTCTTGTATATTTCGTACCTGAGTTGAAAACAGTAAACACGAAATAGGAGAAAATCATTTATCATCATTTCTTACGCTCATAAGAGAAAAATAAACGAAACTCATGCAGCCCATTCTGTATTCTTCCATTTCACACATGTTTACACTCCCACAGAACATGCATGGGCAATTACCTACATACACCGAGAAGCATACACCAAAACGACACACAGAAATGTTTAGATATTTATTTATGCGTACTGTTTATTTAAGATTTAATTAAAGGAAAAATATGAAATGTTCTAATTTATCCCTTTTTGTTTTGCAACAATGTATAGCACAACGAAATGACCTGAGTCTCGTATCTCTTTGAAACGAGAGCACTTGTTGGTAACATAATGATAATTTACTATATTTTGTTTCTCTTTGTTTTTAAATCCTACAGACCACACACCAATACTTTTGTTACATTTTGTTAGTAGTAATATAAATTTTAATTATCTGATTAATAAACAATTTATACGACGGGAAAGAGGGACGTCAAAGAATATCTTTTAATGTGTAGTTCTTATATATGTAAAAATAATTTACATATTTTAAGACACTTGTCTTAAATATTTTGTGAGTGAGAAATTAATAACCACATAATATATAATTCATGTACCGAAAATAGCAGGTTTTTTTTACTTCTTAGCGTATTGTTTCGTCGTGTGTGATATTACGGTACATTTGCACAGCAGGTGGCGTGTAAACAAGCTCTTTGCACTACAAATAAAATACAACATGTACTACCTCGAATATATCTTTCGTCTTTTTTAATATAATCAATAGGCTTCTTAATAATATTTAATTCTTATTTCTTTTATATTGCCATATTTTTGTTGCTCTTTCTACCTTGAAAGTCACACACTTTTGGGACAGTAGTATGTCTGTGGTCAATCTTTAAAATTCACTGGTAAATTCATGTTCTTGAAAAATATATATATACAAGTTGTATAAGTATATATTTGTGCGTATTCGTTCTTCTATAATAATAAAATATTCTTATTTCCACCCGACGATGAGCCTTTACTATAATGATCTCGGGGTCTTCTACGTGTCATAGTTCCTACGAAGCATGAATTATGGTCCCTACCTTGAATAGCCCAGGCTTAACGCGCTTTTGGGTGAGACAATTCCCAATTCTAATGTTTGAAGTCTAGAGTAATAAATTACTTTAGCAAACATCGATGTCGAAGAAGACTTGAGGGGGAAGTTGTAAATTAAACTCGAAGTTTGAAACTTTTACTCCAAGTTCTTTAATAAATTCTTCTAATCTATACATGTAGTTCTTCATTGCTGGGTAGAATAAACAGCTTAGTCAACCAATATTACAATGTAAACTGTTAACTCAAAAACATTTGCCAAAAATCTCAACATAAAACAACATATCCAAAATATGTTTTTTTTTTTTTAATTTTGGGGAACCACCTTCTACTCCTGTCTCTATGCAATCTTTGCACAAAATGGGCTGTGCAGTTTAAGGGTGCGCAGCACGATAACTTGTTCGCTCTTCCCAGTTTGGGACAGGCAGTCCCTAGAGATTCTCGGATTGCCGGTGTTCCGAAAGTCCGAGAAGCTCCTTCATTCCCTCAGTTTTGAATTCGGGTAGTGCGGGACGGACTCTGGATCAGGCATCCAGAATGTCCTCCTGGTCTTTGTTCCTAAGTTTGGAACTTTTCTTTGTTCCTAATTTTGGAACTTTTGTTTGAGGTGATGCCGTACCATTTATAAAAAAATAACATATAGAACAACACACACACACTCACAAGGACAGCACAACATATACGTCGACTCAAGATGGCCTTCTTTTTCTGCAACCATAAGAAAAAATGGGTAGGGAAAAGAAGCTGGACTGCAACGTAAGTATTACTGGTATTTTCTCACAAAGCTTTTGCGGGTTCGTTCTGTGCTACCATTCCCGTTTCCCTTTCTCCTTCTGTCACGCAGTTAGTCTTGTATCTCAAGTCGCATTCACATCACAAACACAACATTTAAGGACTAATATATTTAAAAATATTTGTGTCCCGAATTCCAGGTCACTCGGATTTAGTTTTTGTATTTTTTTCGATTTCTTGTTTTTATCTTCTATTTTATTTGGCCTCCCGCCACCACTCACACACAAGCACACTACAACTTGAGAGTCTCTTGCTGTCTGGTTCCTGCTACAAGCCACCCACCAGGACACCGCTGTTTTCCAGCGGTCACACACTCGCTCACTTATACACATATTCACTGAACTTGATTTTATGCACTGTTATTGGTTTAGTTTTTATTTTTCCTTTTTAGATGGAGTGTAGTTATTAGTTTATTTTTAGTATGCTTAGGTTATGTTATTCAGGTTTGGATTGTTCTAGTTCCCGGATTGTTCCATCTCGCCTGCTGATAGCGAAGTTCGCGCTCGTCGAACCGGCCGAGCACCACCTCACTTGCGAGGTCCGCGTCACGTTTCCCTCCATGCGGTATCAGCTCCCTAACCTGCTTTCAATTGGTCAACATCTGGTCTTCGCCGCGCCAGGCCTTGGTCGCCCCCGGATATAAATTTCCTTCGGTGATACTCGGTTTCTTTCTGGGTTATTTCCTGGAGGATAATCGCCAGTTCTAATGTTCTCAGACCTTCTGCAATTTCCATATCCTCCAGGAGAGTTCATTTTTCACCATCCAGGTTTTCTGTATCTTCGGATTTTAACATTACGTATTCCGGTGTATCGACCGACCCACAGGCGCGCCACAGATTATCCTCGACTATATTCATGTCCTTTAGTTTCTGCCTGAATGGTCCATGTGACGTGAGGAAGTGTAGCAATCCTCCCGCAATCTCCACGGCGAGCTCCATCCTGCCAGCCACGTCCTGTATTGTCTTCTCCATCTTCTAGCTTTCGGGTATTGTTGCCAGAAATGATGCCATGCATTGGCATTTAATAGTATTTCTCGCACATTCTGCTTGTTGTCCACTGAAGCGTGTAGTATGCTAGTGACTTGTTATTTTTCTTTTCTGTTCAACACATAACACCTAGCCTTTTGCCTTGTAGGTGCAATGGCAGTGTTGCAGTAGCCACCTGGAATGCCTCCACCTGCGTTGTTCTGTATGCTCCTGTGAGTCTTATGAGAAGCTGCCTTTGAGCGCGGTTTATTATTTGACTTTGTCTAACATTGTCCATGCGGTGGCTCCAGACACTGGCGGCGTATCCGAGTAAAGATGTTATGATGAGACTATGGTACAGACTAACAATTTTGATCGGTATTCTTAGTTATTTTGTCGCAATGTTCTATTTTAATGTGCTATTTTAATTGCTTTGTTTGATATCAGTTCGGTGTGTTTTCTAAAGTTTAACCTTTCGTCAAGTTTTAGTCCTAAATATTTAAAAGTTTGTATTCTTTTAATTCTTTTACTAATGATTTTGATTACGAATCCTCTGTTAAGATTTAGTTTTCCTTTAAATAGTACGTATTTTGTTTTTATCTACTGAGACTGTTAATTTATTATTACTGCACCATGACGTAATTTCTCTTGTGACTACGTTAGATTTCCTTTCTATTTCCAATCTGCTGTTTCCTTTTACTGTCACCGCCAGGTCGTCCGCAAACTCTACTACCCGTTCTACATCTTGCAGATTATTAAGCATCTCCAGACATGGCTAGAAGGTCAGGTCCCAGAAGATCGGCCTAAGAATTGACCCCTGAAGGCATCCTCTTGTCGGTCTTTTGCCCACAACTCAATCGGCCGTACTCTCTTCTATTACAAAAATAGTTTTTAATCCCTTTCCAAGTTTTTGTATGGATCTTTAGATTTATTATCTCTCTCATTAGAGCTAGCCACCACAGGTTGTCGAACGCCTCGTCTATTTCAAAAATATTCCTATATTTTATTTACATTCACCATTATTAAGTTGCTGAATTTTGTTACAGAGCTCGTTGATGACGTCTTCAGTAGATTTAGTTTTCCTAAAACCAAATTGTAAGTTTCATTCATTAATATTTGTCTTTTATTATTTATCTTCCCTGCGATTACTTTTTCGAATATTTTGCTTACGACGTTTAGCAGGCAGATAGGTCTATATTTCTTAGGGTTTGTTCTACCCTTATCCTCGCCTTCGAGGAGTATAAACAACTTTGCCTTCTCCCCGAGTTGGAGTACATCGTTCAAAACATTCGCGAAAAAGCCTTACGAGGTATGGCGTCCAGTAACTTTGTTTTCGTTATAGATTTCGTTCTTTATATTGTATGGACTTCGGGCCTTTCCATTTTTAAGATTTTTATAGTTTGCTTAATATCACAGTTTGTAACGATGAACACTTCATTGTTTTCTTCCTCTGGCTCGGAGTTGTAGGTCTGGGATGATTCCGTCTTAAATGTATTCTGCTCATTATCCTCATTTTCTAAATCGTCGGGGAACAATTTTGCAAAACGTAGCTCTGTGTTATCCTTCCAATTGGTGGTATAATGTCCATTATCGTTTTAAAAGGTGTTTAAGGTGTCCTTCGTCTATATTTTACTCATCACAATTTTGCATGGTGCTCCCATTTGTTCAGACTAAGATTATCTTCTATGAATTTGTTCCAGGTTCTTTTTTGTGTTCAAGAGCTCTTTATCGAATTGTTTTTTTTTATTTCCCTATACTTGTTTAGCCCGCTTTGCCTCAACTCGTGGTCTCCAGCCGCTCTGTAACTTCTTCTCGCTGCATTTGTTTTTCTTTTTAGCTTATCTAACCCCGCTGTCCACTAAGTTTTCTTTTCTGTCTTTTTTATTTGGGATGGTTTCTTCGATAGCCTTCTTTGTGTCTCTAGTTCCTTCGTCAAGTTATCAATATTACAGATTCTGTCAATTTGTGGTAAGTTTAGCTTATTATTTTTTTTTTACATAAAACTAAAATACAGTTTTGTATTCTTGATCTTATTCGTGATCTTGTTTTAGATTCATGTTCAATCGGACAGCGTTATGGGTACTCGTTGTTTTATCGTCCACGACTTTTCAATCCATTTAGTCATTATTTACGTTTCCCCTTAACATGGTTACATCGATATATGACCCCGTCCCAGCCCTAACCCTAAATGTCGGAGGTTGTCCTTCTTGATTGAGGATGTTTATGTTAAACTGTTGAATCAGCTCTTCGAATATTTCCCCATTGCCGTCTGATCCGGAGCAGTGCCACAGTGGGGACTTTGCATTCAAATCCCCCAAAACCAGTGTATCCCTATTACTAAAATCATTCGAAATATTCACCAATCTCATTACAAACATCTCGGTCAGAAGAGAGAACTGACAGTAGATATTGACTACTAGTAGCTTTCTCTTTTTATTGGTTATCTCTAGACACTGGACCCACATGTCCAAATATTGGGCATGCACTAGGGTTTCTCTATTGAATATCAGCGTTTCAACTATCGGGTTTGCCTCCCTCGGCAGCACTACCACGTCATTGACCGGAAATCCCTGCAGCCTTCCCTTACTGGTGTATTGTTCCTGCAAGCATGCCACGTCTACATTCTCCTCTTCACATAGATGTCTCAGCTCAGCGCATGCAAGTTTGGATCTATCCGAGTTGAGCTAGATGATTTTAATCATGATATATAGTTATGTAGATGTAGCACGCAGGATTTTTTTCTGCTGAATTAAAGACTATCCGGCTACATGACATGACAAATTGCCGATAGACGCTACTCAGTTGGAAGGTCTCGTTCCTTGTTTCAAAATCCCTAACCACCAACTCGAGCAGGTCGCCCAGGTCCGACGTAATCCCATCTGAATTTATATTGATTCTATCTCTCTCTTCAATAATCGACAAGATGATGCTTTTCCTTGTGGCTGTACGTTCCTTATGATGACTCTCAGTGCAGCCGTAAGGTGTTCGTATCCGCAAGTCTCGACAGGTTATATATAGTCCAAGTGCTGGGTACTGTACAGAGTCTTGGGGTCAAAGGCAATTTTCTTCGTTTCTTTGTCCGTCAGCTCTCCCTCCCCCTGGTCATGCATATCCTGAGTAGTGCCTATTCTGTCTATTGCTTCTTTTTTTCGAATTTCTACGACTGCAGGATCACTTCTATTCTCCTTTGCTTTGTCTCTTCTTTTGTACAACCTCGGGATGCAGGATTTCCAGCTCTTCTTCTTCTTCCTGTACTTCCTTTCCTCCTCGGGTGTAGACTACTTGTTATCTCGCTTTCTCCGGAATCATTGTTCGAATCCGCTTCCTGTTCCTCTTTTCGCTCTGCTCTACCTTCGTTTCTGTTTTCCTTGTTAATTTTATTTTGTTTTTCTATATTTCTGATGTCTTCCAAATTGCCTTTTATTGTTTTAAATAGTAGTTGGTTTTTTGCTACCATCTCTAATTCGATGGTTTGGATTTTGTTTTCCTACCTTTTCATAATCCTTAAGACTTAGTTTAGGGTAGCTTTCCAAAGGCTCATTCCTATGGCTGGGATTGAGATCTTCTTTATTTTTGTTCCTTGTATTGTTGACAGCAGATCCAAAAGAAGGTAAAAGTCTGTAAAAAAATTTTGCTTCGAAGACTTAATATGCAGTACCCTGCAGCCGTATGGTTTCACTACAAAAGATTTCCAGAAATAGCTTGTTTTTAGCTTCGATCTCCTCTCTTACTCATACAGGTCAAAGCCGTCAAGTGACAGGGCAAACACCTGGGCGAAGCTCCTCATGAAAGGTGATAGTTCCGGGTTTACAAAGTGCAGAACTAATTGGTTTCTGTCATCTAGGTGAATTTGTCCTAATTCTTCTTTTAAGTATTTGCCCGTATCAATGACATTACTATTTATAATCCAACTCTTAAAAATATCAAATTTGTTATTGTTGTATAATTCTGCCAGTCTTTATGTACTTCTTTTTTGTCTGCTTTTTCTAGAAGTTTCTTCTTTTGTGTTTTTCTCCTCTCCTTCCATTGGTGTTTAGTTTGGGTCCATAATCGAACTTTTCTATTGCGCTTTGGATTTGCACATTATATTGGCGACACTGCTATTGTGTTTTTAGCCCGCACTTCTTCCCTTTCTTATGACATGGTATACATATTTTATTTTTAATTCTTTTCCGACATTCTAGTTTTTAATAGCCCTTTTCACAGCAATGGCCGCATCTTTCATCATCATTGCAATTCCGGTCAATAAGACCGTAATCGTTGCACTTCATACAAACCGTGACAACTAAGTAGTCCTTTACATTTGTAGTTTCATATCTAATGCATACTTTTGGTTTGCGGAATAGGATCTTCCTCACCGATCGAGGGACCAAGATTACCAAGTGGTAGCTTGTCCCTGTCCCTCGGCCCCGTCTTGAATTTTGTTTTTATCAATTGCTTCTGTTCTTCCGTTATTTCTGGTAAGTTCCTCTCTATTAGTTCTTCTAATACCTTTTTTCTTGTAAGTCCAGTGGGATTTCTTGTAAGTTCAGTATCTTTGAGCGAGTGGCTCCCACAAAATGCTGCGTAAGCTAAGATAGTGGCATAGTAAAGTTCATGTCAAGGTCTGCTTCGTAAAAAAAGAATTTATTTTTGAGATGCAATTCTAATTGTGCGAGATCATTCATGTACAGTGTTCTCCAGCAACCTTCAAGAGGATAACGATGACGGCAAGAAAAAGGTGGAAATATGATATTTGTGAATTTAAAAGTTAGAAAACTGTGAATGAAAGATTACGAGGTCCATCGGCTGTTGTCAACGACCGGGAAGAAGTCAAGCAGCAGAAATTGCCTGTTGTAAGTGACAGTGACAACGAAGACGAGAGTGACGGTGACGTAGTGAGTGACGGGCGAGAAAGGGAAATGCACGTAGTTGAAAATGACGAGCTGAAAGAACTGAGTGACAAATCGCCAACAGTCAAACTGTTATCAGCCCTTCGCGCCCTGCAGAAGAGTGTTGTGTTCATGAGCCGTAAGTACGACAAAATCTGTGACAAACTCAAATCATTAGAAAAATTAAATGCAGAGGCAATGGAGGAAAATAAGCATTTGAAATCTTAAATGCGAGTTTAGAACTAGCGAGTTCTGAAAAACTCCATATGCTAGTATTTGGTCTCTGTGGTGGTAGAGGCAAACTCATCTCGACCCTTCGAGCCCAACATCATAATTCTACCTCCACTCGTATTGGTTTGATATGAGTCACACAAAACACACCAATAATTCCAGGTTCACGCAAAGAATTACTTCCTAATTTCGCATTGAATTAGAGCCTTCTCTCTCTGGACTAAGAAAATATCTGAAAATTTACTGGTAATCCATGGTCACCCAAAACAAAATTACGCTACATTTTCTTTCCCTTGCTTATGGTAGTACGTCGCAGAATGTAGAAGCAGAGTGCAGAATTGAGAATCGTATAATGTCTATCGTAGAATGAGTGTTTTTGGCGTCAGAAGTGAATGTATTCTCTTGTTCTGGAAAATTCCTCTAGCTTCTTGTTATTTCCAGTTTACCACCAGTGACCTAAAAATTAGCTACACAGGATCATTAAAAACCCCAACGGTTTCCTCCAAAACTACAACAGTATTTCTATTATCAAAATAGCTAATACATATCAATCAAGCAAACATTAAGCCGAATGCAAACAAAATACTTTATCCTAATAAGACTTGAATAAATTTCTCACTGCATAATTACATTGATTAAATTTACGAATTTGAATATTAACAACTTTCAAAATGTTTCTAGAGATACAATTCATTCTTGACAAGCAGAATTAATTTCATTAAAGCAAGAGCGCTGCAAGCTCGTAAACATAGTATTGAAGGTAAGTTAATATATATATATATATATATATATATATATATTTATATATATATATATATATATATATATATATATATATATATATATAAGCTTTTAATAAACACTCAATGTATCAAGTTTTTACAATTCTTTTCCTGTGGTCTTCAATTCAAGAACTAATTACTTGGGTTTCAACATTACGTAGAATTGTATTGAAACAAAATCTAAAAAGAAAAAAAAACATCTTTAAAGCAGGAAAATCTCGTCTAATGCCTTCCCAGGAGGCAACGTACCAAGAATAGAAGATACATTCCCTCGCTGAATTGCGATACTGAGTCGCTGGATTAGGAAGGTGGTCGAGCGAGCATCATCTGAAACGATCTGTATTCGCCGACCAACTTCTTTAATAAAATTAAGGCCTGCCGTGCCCCAAGTACCACTTGACTCAATTGCGATCGCAACAAAAATATACTGTGCAAGTAGATTGGAATATTTTCGATTTTTATCGGCCTCTCTACGAATAGCAGCACCACCCGCTTTCAAGGAAGAATAAGTAACTTTTGAAATGGCGAATGTATCAGCGCAGGTGAAATCCCATAATAGAGGTCTTCCTCTTTTCCATGGAACTAGTGTCATTCCATCAGGTCTCTTACCGTCGGAGCGGCAACAGCCAGATGGTTCTCGTACCGATGGTACATTAGCAGAAACTAGAGCTCTGAGGATGACATCATTGACACTAGAATGACGCATGTGTCTACCAGCACTCCTGATACAGGAGAGACCGTGAAGGCCCCGTTGATCCACGAATGCTCCACAGGCCGGACAACGATGAGGTACACAGACGTCTGCTCCTAAACGTAAGGCAACAGCAACCCGGAAGCTTTCATTCGAAAGATGTAGGCCAAGAGCAGGAGAAGGCAAAGCTTGGAGCCAAGCATCGGACTCAGGTGAATACGCTGCTAGTAGCCTGGCTTTATCTTCAAGACAAGTAACGGATTGTAGTAACTGTGATTGTGTACGTTTGATGATAGGATCGTCCCAAGAAGACTGAGAGCTATTGGCATCCAAAAGAGGAGAACTTGATCCACTTAACGTAGACCATTTTGCTGAACAATCTTGAATAGAGGCGTTCGGGTCGAGGCAAAGGCCCAGTGGAAGGATCGACTCAACGAGACGACGAGAACCATGGAAAGACGCTAAAAAGGACGGAATCGCCAAATCCATGGCCCGACGAATGCCAAGTCCACCTGACCGAACGGGTAGTGTAGCCTGTAACCAAGCCTTGCCACTCAAAGAACAATTAAGGATCGATTCTAGGCCTGCCTGTAAAACACAATTGTAACTCTGTAATATGGACTCTTGCCGCCAAGAAGGAGAAAAACGTAAAAAGTACATTAATCGGGGGATGGAAAAGGAAGCACGAAGTAGATAGAATGCTGAATGTGCTGAAATCGAAGATAATCGATATATATAGGGGTTGGACAAAAACTCTAAAAACACGTCATACAGGACACGTAAGTGTGGCCCGCCACTGTACACCACGTGTTGCGGTTGCCGATCGTGTTTTGTTTTCAATGTGTCATGTGGACCTTCCTCTTCCGTCAGCAGTACCCAGTTCACCTGTGAGTGTCGTGGTGTGCAACTGGTGCGGTAAAATGGGCGACCTGACAGACTTCCAAAGAGGCATGATCGTTTGTGCCCGTCTGGTTGGAACTTCAGTGACAACAGTGGGGGTATCGACAGGCACTGTGTCCAATGTCACGAGGGCATACACAATGCATGGGCAAACAACGTCTGCAAAGCACAACAGTGGTCGAAAGACAATCCTGTCCGATAGGGACAGGAGGACATTAAAACGGATTGTAGCAGCTAGAAAGCAGACCACTGCAATGAAAATTACGTCTGAACTCAATTCCGGCCTACAGAATCCGGTTTCATCAAAAACAGTGCGACGGGAACTTCACAAAATGAAAATTCATGGCAGGGCCGCGATCGCCAAACCTCTGGTCACAGCAGTAAATGCGAAGCGGTGTATCCAGTGGTGCAAGGACTACAAGGAGTGGACGCTTGATCAGTGGAAACACGTAATGTATTCCGATGAATCGACCTTCACCTTGTTTCCAACAACCGGTCGTGTTTACGTATGGAGAACACCGTCTCAGGCCTATGATCCAGACTGTCTGCGCCCAACTGTAAAGCATGGGGGGGGGGTTCTGTTACAGTATGGGCAGTGATATCGTGGTTTTCTGCAGGTCCCATCATAGCCCTGCATGGAATGATGAATGCTAAGGCGTATGAGACCATTTTGGGGGACCAGGTTCTACCCATGGCCCACACATTGTTCCCGGATGGGGATGGCATCTACCAAGATGATTTGGCACCCTGTCACGCTGCAAAAACGGTGCAATCATGGTTTGAGGAGCATGAGCAGGAGCTATCACAACTCCCCTGGGTCCCACAATCACCAGATCTGAACATCATTGAGCCATTGTGGTCTGTGTTAGAAAGACGTGTTCGGTCTCATTACCCTCCACCATCATCCCTTAAGGAACTGGAGCATGTTTTGGAGGAAGAATGGTACAACATTCCACACACCACGATTCAGGAGCTGTATACATCCATTCCACGTCGGATCCAAGCTGTTTTCGACGCAAAAGGAGGCCCCACACCATACTAGATATGATTTTGTTGAGTGGTAGGCCCCACCACTCAACACTATAATTAGGCCATTGCCTGTTGTATTTTCACTAAATAAATAAAATAAATAAATTTTCACACTTTTTCAAACGTTTTAGATTTTCCCCCATCCCCTGTATGTATATATATATATATATGAGCTCCTGCGTAGCCTACTCGGTAGCGCGCTCGACTTCTGTGCGAGCGGTCCCGGGTTCGATTCCCGGTGGGGGCTAAAAAATTTCGGTGTTGACCCAGCATCGTGAGGACAATTTTGGAGCTGCTGTGAATAAAATACAGTGGCGATCACAGTGAGAGCTTCGGCTCTCCTCTCCCAACCCGTCTGGTCAGCGTGGGAGCAGTAGACCAACTCCTCCCTTCGGGGAGAGGCCTCATCCAGTAGTGGATTGAATATGGTTGTGATTTATTATATATATATATATATGTGTGTGTGTGTGTGTGTGTGGAAATGTTTGACACAAAAATAACAATATAATACTGGTAACAGGGTGTTCTTCACTGATAATCGTAACATCGGTTAGCAACCACAAGTTCATCATGAGGATTAACATTCTTTAATATATGAATATAACGAACGTTGATCGAGACATTTTGACTTAAAATAGTAAAGAAACTGGGAGACGATGAAACTGAGGAGGACCTACAATCATGGTCATTTGCGAGAATTGTGCCGCCGCCATTATTTAAATAGCGCAAGAGTAGCAGTGTAAAGGAACATGGCTCAAACTAGTATGTACGTTGATGTGGAACAGCGGTGTATTATGAAATTTCTGATGAAGGAAATGATGAATTCAGCTTAAATTTTTCTTAGCTTGAAAGTATAGTGTGGGGATTAAACGCCGTCACGAGCACGAGTGTACAAATGGTGTGAGGACCTCGGAAATGAACGTAAACCGTTGTTAAGTAAGGCTTCGGAAATTGTACTCTGGGACGTGCACTGTGTATTTCACGTGCATGTCTTAGCGAAAGGGTCCACTTACAGGATACCATTCACATAAAAAAAACTGGGAAGTTGTTGGGACATATCACTGTACTTTATGACAATGCCCGCACGCATTCTATTCATTTGACTGTTATAACGCTGAGCAACTTACACCGGGAAGCGCTGCCCCATACTCGTGCAGTTGACTTACTCCCGAGTGACTATTACTTTTTGGACCTCTTAAGACGATTTCTGGGAGCCAAAAAGTCAGACAGGTGAAGGACTTTAGAAATCTGTCCTGCAGTGGTTACGACAGCATCACAGTTCGTTCTACACTAAGCGAATGAGGAACAACGACACCAAAGATGCGAGAATGCTCATGGGGAATACTTTACAAACTGACGTAGTTTTGGTGCTTGTACTTCTTCCTAATACCAACTTAAGAAATAAAAGTCTCAGTCAACATTAAACGACCCACCCACTTGATAGTACCAATATTAAAAGTCACTATGTGCAGATATCAAAACAAAGTATCAAGACTAATATTCCTTTTACATTTTGGTTGTTAAAAGAAGACAATGACATAAATAACTTAAACATTTGGCGTGAAGGAGTTTATCATACCAAACTGTATGTTAAATGGTTAGGTCATAAAAGTTCGGAAATATAGAAAGATGATGTTGCTGAAAAGAGCCTTTTGTTTCTGCAAGTGTAACTAATACTGAAGGCACATAAAAAGAATAACAAATATTATGGAAACTGCAAAAGTGTAGAGTTTACAATTTTCTATTAGAATGTAAGTGGCTTAATCACTAAAATTAATCAGTTTTACGGGAAATTAATTGTAGTAATTATGATATATTAGCTTTTAAGGAAACTCGGTGTAGAAAAAGAAATATTCTTTATCTATCAAAAATTATTATAATAACATGAATACACATACAATATCAGATAAAGTAATACAGCTAAAGGTGGTGGTTGTTTACTATTACCGAAAAAGGAAATTAATTTAAGAATGTTATCAATCTCCTTTTTATAATTTAGATAAATATTTGATTGCTTCGATGTACAAGGGTTTACCGTTGCAATATACTGTAATGTAAGCTTTACAGTATTTTCCATCTTATAGATATCCAATACACACCTATATATAAAAATCTTTTGGTGAATTACAACTAAAGTTTCTTCTCAATCATAGTTGTTGGTGATACCAGTTAATTCCCTATAACTGTCCTCTCCACATGTATGGTTTTATATAGATCTTGAAACCAACTTCCTGAGGGATCATAAATTTAATATCCAGCAATGTAAGGTATATTTCGTTTGAAGAAAAGAATTGTCTGAATTTTATTATATCGTTGAAATATTTGTAATGTATCGTTCATTCAAATCACTTTTATGTCTATCTTCCTTTATGTGAAAAACGGGCTAACGCATACCTTCATGTGTTCGCGTTGATTTCTCTCCATTAATATTCTCAAGAAGTTGAATCCATCTAACTCTTCTCCCTATTTTCCTTGCATTAATACCTACTGTATCCCTAGCTCTAGTTGCACCGTTTCAGAAATAATCCGGGCGTTCAAAATCGCTGGATAAATTTTGCGCATGGAAAAATCAAGCTTTCTTTCCACCAACAGTTTTAGCAGAGAGAACTACTGATCCGATAATAATGCTTAACCCACTAGGTTGGAAATGCTTCTTTATATGTGATGCGGATGTGGATTCGATGATTTTGTTAACATGTGAAATCGATTAACGCTCCAAAAGAGTGAAAAAAAGAAACAATGTTTAGAAATAAATAACTGGCATTTTTGTTTGCGTATTTGTGTATGTTCAAGGCGTCTCTAAAAATTAATATAACGCGTATAACGCTTCACATGATCGGTAATAAAACTTAAATTAAGTATGATCATAATTAAATAAAGTAAAGAAGACTTAGAAGGCGTATATCTTTTATCAATCTTCAGATTACCGGAAATTACATTACAGTACATATTTTACTTTCGACACATTACGAACAGAAACACATGAGAAAAAACGATTCTTAATATATTAGAATATTGATACAAATTTTGCTTTTTCTTCTCTTCGCTTCGTAGCTCATTTATTGCAATGTACAGATAACTGTGTCCTTTTATTGCGATAGAAATATGCAGGTTTTGCTGGGTTAAATTGTTTGTGATTTATTTCAAAATGCACAAGAATGACAATTTGGCAATAGTTAAGCACACAACTGAATAGTAAAGTATCTCTATGCTCTTTGCACGCACATTCGCATTACGTTTGAACTTCTTCTGTTCAACAAATATTAAAATGCCATCATCCACATGTTATCAACGATTTATTCAAAGCGTACAATGGTGTTTTCTAGGGAAAGTATATTATGTAGTACGTTTCCTTAACTATACCGACGGCTACACCCAAGGGCTACACCCAGTGCATTTCCTTAATTACACCGGAAACTTTTAATAGCATGTAAATCATGGTCATGTGAAAAGTCGCGATCTTATGACTCGTAACGGCCACTACAAACCGGAAGTACAAAAGAAACAAATTCATTTAGCACAACTTCAAAATAATTTTGTAAGTTGTATGGAAACACCCACATTAGAGGAGAGCATTCTTATGAGATTATTTAAAGCGAATTATGGCAATCGTTAAGGAGACGTACTCAAAGGACTAATCGAACGATTTCGTGCGTTTTGAACCAGGGTTCGCATTGTTTTGTGCAAGAAACACTACGAAACGATAAACTACTGCGTAATTTACATCTTATGTATAGAGCAGAAACGTTCTTTGACTGTAAAACTATACTTAGGGTGAACGCCATCTCCACATGAATATCATCAAACGGCATATTACATTGCCAACAAAACAAGTAGCATCATTTCCGAAAGTACAAAGGTACTGTACGTATTAAGAAAATACAAATCATACACGTTACCTAGCCCAGTACTTAAAAAGCGTTTACTTAGATTGTATTGAGGGAAGATGTCCATCGAGGGAAGATCCCTACAGTAGTGTAAGTCCATAACTGATTCTAGATGGTAAACTTGTATAGCGTTCAATATCTTGCCAGTATGCTCTCTAAAGGACTGTAGAAAATGTCGCGCAATCTGTAACGTGCAGACAAACCAAGTACTTCAAAAGATAAAAAAAAAAATCTTTTTGAACCCAAAAATAATTTTCTGTAGTCAGTAAACAGTTTAGGGACATATCAATAATTTTAACAAATTAACCGTGATGGATTATTTTCCAACTGATTACCATGCAGACTGGCGAGTAGACTCTGTCCAGATCCCCAGGCTCCAACCCAACATGACAACGTATAATACTCATGCCTCCTGTTTGCTCTCATTTTTACACATACTGTCAAAATCGCGACATAAATGAAAACAATAACAATAAGATTGCAATTTTTATCCTTATATTTTTGTAATTAAGGATTTAAATTAACTAAAAATTAAAAGTATCCCATTTTCTTGCTAAATTTATGTTAGAACATGAACAGAACAATGTTTCTTACTAATATGTTTTGGTTGCAAGGTCTTCAGTATATTGTCTCATAAGTGGGAAACCTGCAATAGAACCAGTACTGCTGCTGGGAGACTTTTCCTCACTAATAGCACTTGATACTTCTGTCACAGAGATGATAGGACGGGATCAGATGTGGCCATGGGTCGGAAGAAAACATCCTTCAATGTGTCCTTTCGCAACATTTCCCTGCGTAGTGGGGATATACGCTTTAATACACTTGTTCCGTGCTTCTTCAGACACCTGTTCTATTGGCAGCAAGGTGGCTTCTATAATAAAAGCAAGTCGATTTATCAACACCTTATGCACGCTGAGAAGTACGCAGTACCATCGATATAACTGAGTATATAATTGGAAGGCATTCTCTGCCAACATTTCAAATTTGTTTGTGTTGATTTCGATAAGATAAAATTCATAGTATGGACGATAAGACCTGTGTTGATTTCTAACCCACAGGACAGACTCTGCAGTGGCACAACTTGAAGTCAGTTCTTGATCAGTGCCTGTGATAACCGTGAAAATTCGTTGAATTGAAGAAGAAATCTTCCCATTGAGTTGTTGTAATTAGTATTTCCGCTGCCTCCAGGACTTACTAAGCCTAACTGCTGCCAAAACCCATTATGGATATATTTTGTTTTCGCTAAGCGTTTTGTTTTCGCACGCTTCTGAGGGTTACTTCTGGTGTCTTTCTGGAATTCCAATCATTTGAATCTTCAGAAACGGGTGGATGTGGCCTCTTTCTACATTAACGATATTGTGATCCAAAAACAGTGTATACGTCATATTCTGTTTTGGAAAAATTCGTATGCATAGACATTTCATCACATTATAAATATATTTATCAACAAACGCGCAAGGGTAAGCAGTTCCTTTTTTTAACATTCATGCATGAGAAGCATGAAAGTACTGCAATATGACGATTTTCGGGCAGACTCCATGGCACTTTTCTTTTTGTAGCTTCATCTTTAAATTACATTTTCAATAAATTCTTCGCCTTCGCCTATCTTCGGTAAAAAAATGAATTACGCCACTGACACATAATACATCATGTATCTGTGTCATTACGAAAACTAGAATCTTGATCAAACATAATATTGTATAATATGTGCCGGAAAACAACCTACCTTGGGAAAACTGTATAAAAGAAAAACTGATAAAAATTTGCAATTTCATTACCCAAAATTCGCCCTAACATTTTCAGAATTAATGTGTTACTACGTAACTAACTAGACGAGAAGGATCACAACTCTGGTGGTTTTTGGGTGGTAAGGTATAAATACGAAAGGAAGTTACACATTTTTAAAACATCAAAAAATGAATTTTGTCTCGATATTGAGGGGTTCTGGACCACGAGGCTGTGAACTGAAAATTAAAATATCCATTTTCCGCACGCAAGTGATTTTAGAGTGTGAGCATGGAATTTTAAATTGTGCGGGTAATCATATCACAGTGCGTAATTAGTTTCTTTCATTTTAGGTTATTTCAGATTTGTCCCGTATTTTTTTGTATTATCCTGTAATTTGTGCCGAGTGTCCCATAATTTATTCATCAAAAGGTGGCAACCAGAGAGAGTGCGTGTGATAAACATTGATATGAGTATGTTTTGTTCCCAGCGGCCGTAACTTAGTAGAGCTAACTATTGACTTCGTATTCAGGAGGTCCTCGGTTAGGTACCAGCAGGTGCCTGTCCTGACTTAGGTTTTAAAGTGTTTTTCTTAGCCACACAATACATGTACCGGGATGGTACCTTAAAGTTAGAACCTGGTCGACTCCCTACCGCATTTCGCCCAGGCTTATCTCGGCGTGAGTCATAGATGCCTAAAAGCTATAATAAAATTCAAATTCAACGCCTATATTATGTAAATCTGTCGCACTTTTAATCGGCAGATTCCTCTTTTAATATCGGGTCAAAATCAAAAGACGCAAAAAGGGTACTAGAAACAAATAACGTAGGTTCAAATTCCTTCCTTAACAAAGCTTTTGTTTTTAGTAAGCATCAGTGAACAATCGACTAGTAACTTCTCTTTCTTAAATGTCGACTCCTGTAAAACGTGGAGGTGCAGAGGCGTCTGCGTCATACATTGAACACGTCATTGACCTAATGTTTTCACTTTTCTTGTTTCCATTCTTATAAAGAAAAACAGTAAAAAAGGTGAAGTAGCTGTCACACAGCGTAATGGTAGTATACAGTCTAAAGCCTCAAACATTCTAGTGGGCGGCCTGGGTTCGATTCTTAGCAAGGAACAGTTTATTTTGTATAAAGTGAAATTTGGCAACACATATCAACACACATGCCCACACATCAGAGATTTATATCGGGTTGGAAAATCACGATATAAGATGCCAAAATAAGAAAGTATATAATAAATATCACCCATCCAAACGCTGACCGCCCATATACATACATACATATGTGTGTGTGTGTGTGTGTGTGTGTTCCTTAGCCAATGAAAATTAAATATAATTTTCACGTTTCTCATTGTTCTGTCTTTCTCCCACTTCTTTATGTTTTGTTTTCATGTCTCTTTTTCCTCTTCTACTTCATCTTTTTCCATTACTCAGTCCTACAGTGCTTCTCCCACACACTTTGTGTATTTTTACTCCATCTTTGCTTATTATTATAAACACTAGCTCATTACTGTTCTAACTATTATAACGTTATATTTGTTGTGGGTGGAATCCGCACTGACTTATTCGGAACAAATAAATTTTCGGAAATCGGCAAGAGCTGACACCCTTTTTGTTTCTTTCGACATGATGAATAATTGCTTATATTAGTTTGTAACAAAACTTGTTTCCCTCGTGTATAGTATTATTTATTTGTGCTCTAATCATATTTGAAATGTAGAGCATATAAGGTTTGCTATACTTATAAAAGATATAGCTGTTTTGCGTTTGAACATTCTACACGTTTCATTAAGGTACTCTTTGGTTTTGTAATCTTGTCTTTTTCTCTTAGAAATTTTGTAGAGAAATATAACTCTTCGTTTTCTTTTTATATTCGATTTACGTTAGTGGGCTAGAATGGAAGTTATGGCCTACGGCACCTACTGGGTGTGTTACGATGTACTTCGAACTATTAGATTCAATGAATCCCACTAGATTTGCGCCCGGAACTAAGCGTATTCAAAGCATGTGTACTGTACTAATCTTTTTACCAATGTTGACTCATCCTAAATGTGTCTCAGAGCTCTGCTTTTCCTGTGGAAATTATGAGTATTTAATCTGACCAATTTTTCTGGTCACCATTTTGTAAATATCAGAATGAGTCTATATACTCAAAATACTCTTGAAAGATATAATATGTGAAAGTAAATTCTATCTTACTGTTGGATCTCTAGAAACTTATACTTTATAATTTTTAGTCCTTTGGTTCTTCTTCCTACATTTTCATTTGTTAATTTTCTCTTTCTCTCTCTCTTCTCTATTCAAATTCCTCTTTCTCTCTACTTCCCTCTGTTTCTGTCTGACAGAGATCCAATAGTTTCTATTTTCCGTGTGTGTTTTTAATTTACTTTGTATCATCTTATATATTGTGTTCCATCTCGCTTTTATTCATTTATTTTATCTATAGTAATACATGTATATTTTGGAAAATATGTTGAGATGTTCTTTGCTGATTTTTGTTTTGTATGAGAGACGGATGAAAGAAGAGATCTCTACCATTCATAATTGCATTATAAGAAGATATATTTTGGACAGACTAACTGCATGGAGTTCAGAGTCGCAATTTTTAAATCTAAGACTGCCATCCCGGCATTTGATTTGCGTAACTGAGGAAAAACAGCTGATAAAACCTCACGCATCATAGGCGGCAGCTGGGTTCGTTCCTTGAAGCTTCGGATTGCTAAGTCAACACTGTTCCAACTAGCTACGGCCACGTAATGTGTCTCGGTGATATTGACCCGGCATTAAAAGAGAGATCTGCCTATTAAAAGAGCGACAGGTTTAAATTGTATACTCTTTCGATTTGAATTTTATTGATAGCCTTTAGGCACCTATAGCTCACGCGTGATAAGTCTGGGCGAAATCCGGTAAGAAGTCGACCAGGTCCTAAGTTGAAGGTGCCATCCCGGTACATGCCTGGTGTAACTGAGGAAAACACTGGGAAAACCTACGGCAGGACAGGCAGTAGCTGGTACCGAACCGAGGACCTCTCGAAGTCATTGTTCTACCAAGTAAGTTACGGCCGCTGGGAACAAAAAATACTCGTATCGATGCTTTCAGACGCACACACTCACTCACACACACACTCACAGGTATTTGTCTGGAAAAAGAAAAATACTTCACTTATCTCAGGTGTTCTCTATGGAGATGTTCTGTATATACATATATATAAAGAGAGTGAGAGAGAGAGAGAGAGAGAGAGAGAGAGAGATATTATATTTACTATAACTTCACACACAACATATTTTGTGTATTTTGCTACTAGTATCTTCTCTGTAAATGATAAACGTAAATTTTAACATATTATTTGAGTGGTGCCCTATTTTAAGGAACTGATAGAAAAGGGGATTTTCTCTTGACTTTCGTGTATAACGTTAATGTTCTGTGGAATGTGTACGATGATTTGTAATAATATATTATCATTTCAGTGTTGTACTCGATTCATTAATAAAGCAATAACTTCTTGGAAATCGGTAAGGATGTTCTACTAGACAAATTAAATTCACCTTTCAGTAATTTCAAGTAGTAGTTATAATGAAATATACACGCTAACTCCACAGTTGTATATTTCTTGATTTGCCAGCTAACTCATATATCGAACATGGACTCTTTACTACAATGATCTCGGGGTATTACTCTTTAGTTCTTCCGAATGACGTCATATACTTTATTAAGATGCCTACTTGTAGGGAACCCAGGCTTTCGCACATGGGTGAGGCGAAACTTAATATTACTTTATAGTCTTGGCCTAGTGTAGAAATGCTACACTAGCAAAACCAGTAACTGTTTGCCGTAGAAATAAAATATAGGTAATGAGAAGATGTATTTATTGCATTTCAGTGGAATACTAAAATGATTTTTTTGAGTAAGTTCTCTGTGAGTTTCTTACATGTCTTTACCCTGCAAACAACTTAATCATACACTATTTACAATCTACTTCTTCACTGAAAAGAGTGACAACATACTTTAAGTGATAAGTTGGGTAGACCAATTATTTACCAGGTTTGTTTCTATTCACATTTTCCATTCATCAAATAATGTTTCCTAATTCAAAGTTGTTCATAATTTTATAATGCATTTTTGTCTGCCATCTGTTTATCAACATTTACATTCAACCGTAACTACATTCGCAAACAACAGACTGCTTCGCCTTTGTTGTGCACCTTTCATACGCATCACGAACGTGTATAAACGTGGAATTAAGTCTTCATTCATTAAGTAACACGCATTAATTAACAATATAATTGCTTACATAATTACAGGTAATATCCAAAATAAATCGTATAATAGTTTGTACAATATTATGTAGCCGATGTGCATAGAATGGCATTACTGTAGTAGATGTACATTACGTGGCTTTAGTGATTTCGTTTACCTACCAACAGATATTTTATAACATAATTCCGTATTAACTTCTGTTTGATAGTAACAGCTTATATATTGATCTAACCAAACCAAACCTAATTTAACCTACACTTCCATTTAGACTAACTGCGCGTAACAAACTCAATTGAGGTTAACCTAACGTAATCTAACCTAACAAAGCTAAGCCAAGCTAAGCATAGCTTTGGCTTGCTGTATCAAGTTCTCCGAAAGTAAAAATAGTGTTAGGTTTGCTGGATTGGTATTTTAAATTCGAAATTCTTTATTATTTTTATTGTTTGCTACATACTACAATAAATTACAAATCTCTTGCTAAAACCAAGAGTATGTTTTCTCTTAAAGAAAAAAAACTCTAGAAAAAATCCAACCCTTTCGCTGTCATGCACCCACTTTCAGAATTACACAGCGATGTTTCTAAGTTAGTTGGGTTACCTATTTTCCATGATGCAAGAACCAATATGTAAATAGTGTCATGTAAAGAATCTAAAGCTGCTGATAGTAGATGCAGAATAGTTGAGAAAATATTATATTAATACCTATAAATGTTCAGAAAAAGTGTACTGAAGCAGTCAAACGAAAGCCTGTTAAAATAAACATTAAAAATTGGAGGGAAAACGTTTTATTTTATAAAACTTATTCTTTGGTTAAGATATATAATGAGCATCTATATCCAACACTATATAAAATATTGTACAATATCTTATTTCTAACTGCAATCTGGAGTTTTTATGTCATCAAATATTTTAATAACATTTAGAGCGACAATTGATTTAAGGATTAAAAATGTTGATTTGCACTCGTAATTTACTAGATTATATTCTATCGTGGTTGGTAAGCCGGAGGAAATGAGGCTGTTGAGAAGGCTGTTCATCGTTTGGATGAAATTATTAGAAACAAGAGGTAGCTGTTCATGATCAAAGTAGCTTGATCTTGCCCAGGATATAATCCAATGGCAAACAGCAAAATATAAATATACTTATTAAATGCGAAAGCACAAAGATCATCAAGAATACACGAAATTACATATAAGCTTCATTCACAATAAATTGAAATTACAAATTAAATAAAACGTATGCTACATATAAAAATATATCATTGAATTATGGAGAAAAAAAGGTAGTTAAATATTCACACTTCTTGTAGCATTAAACAAGAAAATACAACATAAAATGTACTGCTAACACTGGACAAACACTTAAACACATTGAAACATTATAACCTTTTGAAGCAATAACGATGATCAAGTATTCATTGACTTGTAGTTAAATATTTTAAATCGGAAATAGCTTGACAATCCTTTCAGTGGCTTTTTTAATTCATTAATACTACTTGTAAATTGTTAACATTCTGCGTCAGGGATTTTATTAGTTTTTTCTACGTTAAGCTCTTTCTGTAAAGCATAATTACCATAAGAAGGAAAGAAAGAAAACAATTGGGTTATGTTTGCACAATTTTAAGTAAGGTATTTAGTAATATATGAAGACTGGGCGTAGTCAATGATGTTAAGAAGTGGACGAAACTTTTAGAAGAATGGATTAAATTGGGCACATTCAAAGTTAGATTCTGTGAGCTTACAGTCAAATGCAGACGTTCTCTTTGTTATGATCCTGGTAAATCATTACTATCAGCCAACAGAAAACCCTTACTTGAGCTCGGAAATTTTCCAGACCAACACGAGTAATCTCCTTCAAACGGAAAATCCATCACAGTCATTAAGAATAACAAGATTTTGGAAAACGGTTCGAACAGCCAAGACGAGGAGAGAAAGCAGGAGAGATGATTACTAACAACGTTCGTCATACATCAATTTCAATCTGTTTCTCATCCTACTCGGTCTCGGGAAAGAATACCAAGGGAGCAAAAGCTGTGAGGAATGAACATGGTGTGAAATTAGAGAACGGAAGAAAAGAGAGGCCATGGAAGTTTAGTAAAAAGTAGACAAATTAGTCTGGTTTACAACGTAAAACTTTCCTTCAACTATCGCTTGATTTAAAGAAAAAGATGTTCAAATTTTCTGCAGTGCACTTTTTTAGGTAATATATCAGAAGACTGCAAATTTACTGTTATATTTGGACTAGGCTAATAAGAAAAATTACATAAAAAACTTTGAGACAAACTTAATACTTTTCGTGTTCATTATATTTTATGTTCGGCAAGGTTAACTAAATTTACTGCTGGAGATAATAATATACTTGATAGGGTTATTTTCTTTCAAAGTTTGCTCCTTTTAAGATGACAAACTAAACTCCTGATTGATCATTTTCAGCTTTTAGAATTCTCCTTTGTTAAATTCTTTATTTTATGTATCCCATACAATTTTAACTGAATACTTCTAACAGAATTTGATGCATCTACTACTTTGATATCAACACATAAATATGAGAGGAATACAAAATGTTTATACCATTATGTTTAAGGTCCAAAGTACGAGTAAAGTTACTCCCCACTTCACCCTTGAGTCCACCTGACAGTAGTGTAACTAATGGGCTCAGCACCACTCCCGCCAATAGTGCGCCTATTAAAGGCTACTGTAGAAATACAATTTATCGTGCTATCCTCGTATGCAGCCTCATCGGTTACATTCTTTGATCGTGTAAGGCACGGATTGTATGATTTTTCATGCCATCTCCGATGTGTTCTCTAGATAGAAACGGTTCTACTTTTCAGCAGATTTTCCTTACCGTCTATGCCAGCGACTCTATTGTAAATATAGCGTGCTTTCCTATTCGACTATTTGGTTATATATTACAAGACAAAGAGAACGTTTTCATATTATTACCTGATGCACAAATTAGTATACATAATGACATAATAAACTAATACAGATACAAAAATGTAAAACAAAAGGAAGTTGTAAAAAGCCTTTAATACTGCAGTTTCATTACTTCTGTCAAAGAGCACTGGAAACCACACAATGCTACACACCACACAACGTCTTCCTTTCTTATAGACATAAAAGTAATAAAGTACATACCAAATACAAAAAGGAGTGTAATGTGATACTTTCGATGTAATCTAATAGCTACTGCTTCCCTTATATAGTGTGCAATGAACTTCACATAACACGATATTCATGCCGAATCTGTTGCAGGCATGATTTGTGGGAAATGACACAAGGTAGATGACACTGTTATTATGTATTTTTGTTTTCAAATACCTTTTATTTTGAATAAGATTCTATACTCTGCGCATCTGAAATAACTCCAGTAGCACACAAACGTTGAAAACACGTGGATTAAACGTTAGTACCGAAACGTTATGTTAACGTTGTAAATGTACCGAAATGTCCGCCTGTTCAACCTTTATTCGAAGTTGAATAATGGTTGAGAAGAAAGGATGAAGAAATTGGTTTAGTTGGCCAAAATAGAGCATGAATGCTGTCTATTGGTATACACACATTTAGTTTCATTTTATCAGTTGCCTGCGTCGCGATATACGGTGTTAATTCTTCAACAGTAAATAATCTGAGCGGCTGCTGTGGGGTTCGAACACAGCAACGTTCTGCACTTCTCGTTGGGGTGACGTTCGGTGCGTTGACCACTTATTCTAGAATCCACCTGGAGAGGCCACTACTCTTTTACTGTATCGTTGAAATATAGTTTAAAATTCAACCTGTTTTCAACATGCAAATGAAAACACGAAAAATATAGTTATTTTCATTGTATTTGCTTTTAATTATAATGTTTAAGCAATTAAATTAGAAATACAAGTGTGAAACAAAATCTAGGACATAGTATGAATGATAGTTGAAAGTACGACACATTAACGTCGTATCAACGAAATTCTAACTTCGTTGAAATATGGTTTAAAATTCAATCTGTTTTAAACGTGCACATGAGAATACCAAAATTAGTTTGTGTCATTCAATTAGTTTATAATTATATTTTTGACATAACGTTAGTAAGAAATGCATTAAACAAAATCTATTATTCCTTAGTTGAAAATAACATACTGAATATACGTTGTATTAACGTCCTATCAACGCAATGATGTCTTTGTTGAAATATTAAATATGTTGAAATATGAAAAATAAATATATTTTTTTCACCCGGTAACCGTTAATTAACGAAATAAACCTAAAATCATCGTTGAAAACACGTATATGTGCTACTGGGGAATAAAATACATTGAACACTATATTTCAGAAGTAGACTTAATGTAGGCCTACATAGATCGACGACGTCAAGCCAGAGTTGGTTGTGCAATACATGAGCTAAATAATTAATCGTATTAACTTATTTTTACACAATAATCAAGACAACTGACTCTCCTTTTGCATGCCCATGTACCTTGCCTGGGAATCACATAAAAGTCACATTAAAATTATTTCAGGTACACCCTGTATATTCTGTTGCATCATATATCGATACCTGAGGATCGTATTTTCTTATCTCTGTTTGAATCGATATGTCTATCTGGTAACATTATGATTGTATTTCGATTCTACGTGTAACGAAATCTGATAATTTTAAGTTAAAGTAAGCGTCAAGCCAAAGTTAAGGAGAAGTTTCACTAGAAGGGAATTTCTCCTAAACTGTTAGAAATACAGCGGAAACTGTGAAAGTGTGACAGCATGATCGGAGGAATAAAAGGGATATGGAATAAGCTCCTAAACGAGATCTGGAATAGTTGTTTTGTCATCTTATCGGAATGTGATGTTATTTTGTGTTATTTTTGCTTGAAACATGCGATCTTTTGACTCTCATCAAATTTCGTTATTTCGCAATGTTTGGGGTATAGATAAATACAACGTAACAAAAAATGATCAAAGTATCTTTTCATTTAAGGTACTGTCTATCTATACGACCGTTTTTTAACATTGTACATGAAATGAAAATGCCGCATGGTGATTATTCCACTCTCGAGTTTACGAAGTGCATTTTCATGGATCATCGATCATCATTAGAAATCACGATACATTAGCTCCTATTTATCAGCCTGTATTGTTCCTGCTTTTCAGCCATGTGAAATAAAATTTTACGCTGAGGTAAACGCCACGAAATTATGCATCAACTTAATACATTTCTGAAAATGTATTTTTTTTTTCACTTTTCAGTAAAGTTCATATTGCTACATTACATGATATGATCTATATAAGAATTACTATATTTTTCTTACAGTTTGTTAACAGCTTCGCACTGTAAATTGTTTCCAAACATATTTTCATTGTTTAAAATGTTTGTAAATAGGGAAAGCGAATTCCAGTGCGCTCCTACAAGCATGTATGATTACAAGAATTTCCTTTCTTCTAATCAAAATTACTATTTGTTTTCTATCCGTTTGTCTTGAGTCAGTCCTTTTGAGAAAATTCCTCGAAAAGAATTTGGAATTGTAGTAGTTTCTAGCACGATCTGTCGGCATAATCTAACCCTACTACAACTTTAATAGATAACATAATTAAATTAAATTAAATTTATTTATGGTCTTTAAGCACATATGGATCATACCGATCAGTGATTAAAAGTAACATAAATGTGCGAGGATGTTTTAGTTATTATCTTCACTTTCAACTAAAATAGTGAAAGCTATTGGTACTAACTGGTTTCTTGGTTAATATTGATGCCTTTCGAAACGTAATTTCAAGCTAACTGAATTGTTCGCACCTACACTCACGATTTAATGGGTTTCATACTTTGTACACATTTTTCGGCCTAACGTCATCAAATGCTTTTGAAATCTTTAATTCCACGTACCTCGACAATAGGAAAGGAGCCACCGTAGCTCAGTGGTAGAGCGTTGGCGTAGCGCTCGGGAGGTCCTGGGTTCGATCCTGACTCAGGTTTTTCATGGGATTTCCTCATTCTCACCAGGCAAATACCCGGATGGCACCTTCAATATAGGTCCTGACCGACACCTTCACGAATCCTTTCCCCACTCTTATCGCGGCCTAAGCCTTAGATGCCTAAAGGCCGTAAATAAAATTCAAAATTTCGAAACATAGGTGACAACACTGTTGCAAAAGGAAATACATAACCTAACAAAACTTGTGTAGATATAAATCGTTTAGGCGCCTTAGGCCCATGACTTCCAGCGCCCCCGCCCCTCCTGCCCTCACCAGTCTCGTCCTTTTTCTCTTCCTACCCTCACATTATGAGAAATGACTCTCCTCCGTCTTCTAGCAACTGATAATAATAACGAGATAATAACTCTGGCAATGTGGTCAATTTCAAAATACGTTTCAGCAATATCATAACAATAAAATAATTCCATTAAACACTATGACCAATTTTAAATTACTGTAGGCTACTTTTTGAAAATATATTAATTATAC
The DNA here is from genome assembly GCA_022664845.1 of Lepisma saccharinum. Lineage (NCBI taxonomy): Eukaryota > Metazoa > Arthropoda > Insecta > Zygentoma > Lepismatidae > Lepisma > Lepisma saccharinum. The sequence continues at coordinate 525 of JAGDQP010008667.1, read as the reverse complement.
TGAAAAAGAAGGTAATAAAAACTATTTTCCAATTTTATTATTTACAATATTGTTAATACTGTTATTACATTTCGTTCATGGCTTTTATGTAACTTAAAGAAGGATCCTAGCTTCAGCCATTCTTAGATTCTACTTTTTCTAACATCACAAATGGCATATTGCAGTTTCGTGATAAATGTACAATTTTAACAATAACAAACTATAAAATTTCCTAAATATCTTTATAAAGTTTTAAGAAGAAAAAATCTAAAAAATCTAAAAATTAACAACTCCAATCACAACATAAAACAGTAAAAATTCCTAAATACGTTTATAAAGTATTCTAGAGGAAAACATTAAAAAAAACTAAGACTTACAATACAAAACTTTAAAGCTTTCTAGATATTTATAAATTTTCAAAAAAAAAAGAATCTAAAATTTACAATTACAGTACAAAACACAAACATTTTCTAAATACATTTATAAAGTTTAAAATATATATATAAAAAATATAATTACATTACAAAACACAAAGCACTCAATACA
>JAGDQP010008666.1:0-62098 GCA_022664845.1 Lepisma saccharinum | reverse complement strand
TTACATCAATTTTATTATTAATACCATTATTATTACTCGAGTCGGCTAGCATTTCGAATATTTGAGAGTTCAAGTTGGTAATCTGCTTTTATGCTCGGATTATTTAATCGTTTAACTTCAAATTTCAGTTGTTTTGACCCCTTGTTTTCTCTGTTCGCGATGCATAACTTTTCCCTTACTTTTGTGATCACTAATTGATGGTCGATGTCACCTTCCGCTCATCTGTACGACCTAACATCCATTGTGTTGGTGTGTTTTCATCTGTCTACTAATATATGACCGATCTAGTTGAGAGTTTTGCCGTCCGGAGATACCCATGTGTATTTGTGTATGTCTTTGTGTTGAAAGTACTTGCTCTTTGCCAGTAGGATTTTCGAAATCGCGAAAGTTATCAGTCTTTCTCCATTGTTCTTGGCCTTTTCGTGAAGGCTGTATTATGTTTATAAAATATTGTAGCATCTCTCGATCTCCATCTACTTAACTTTTCAGTTTGGACCACCAAAAGGGGGGTAAAATTTTGTTTCGCAAAATTATTTTCACAGTGTCGAAAGTGGATTTTGTGAGCAATTGTAGCAAATTTCATGGAAATATCTGGAAAACTTTCGCCTTTACCTGTCTGTTTCTCAGTTTCACGAATTAATAACGGTAAAGATAAAGCTATCCTCCGTGCGATTCGCACGCGCCGTGAACGGCGCATGGGGAATGTGGAGGTAGCGCTCCACATCTCGACCTACAGTACGAAGTGTGGCGGAGTGGTCAGTCCCACGCTCGATTGACTTTACCTTCCCAAGGTGCCCAGTAGTACTAAGAGCACTCTGGTACTCAGTTTGATAGGAGGCTGAGTGCTCCGTAGAGCGCCAGGCATGGGGACGATGGGTGCCTAACTTGTGACTGAAAATGTATCACAAAAATTGAACATGATATTTTGAAACTGGTTAAATCAAAATAGGCTCAGATTGCGCGATATTATATTTACAATACAATCTGTCAAAAGTAAAAATTTGTGTTACTTTGAACTTTTCACGTTGAACGAAGTGTATTAGAACTTTTAATTTAAGTTTTAACTTCTAGATTTGCTAATGACAATTCTCTTTTGGTGATGTTAGATTCGTTCAGGCTGGTTTAGTTAAAATAGACAACAATAAATTATCGTATTTTAATGTAGCAATACTTATCCTAAGCTGGGTTTGTTCGTAAAACTGCCATAATATATTCATTTCATAATTTGACATGACATAAAGGACATACATACACATGTATTTACTTACCACACAATACATACAGACAAAATGAAACACATACTCAATTTTACATTTTCCTCGCATTTGAACTTGGTTGTTCATAGGTTTTAAGCTCGTTGGCAAAATGGAGTAGGGGAATCGCGCTGGATATGGCAGTCCAAAAGCAAACTAACATGGGTTCAAATCCTGTTCAAGCCAAAGATTTTTTTACAAAGCAATCGTGAATAATCTAATCATCTCTTGTCATACAAAGCGGAGAATATTTCCGACTGTGGAGTGGATCAACTGATTCACTACAGCCAGGAAGACGCTTTGCGAATGTTGGTTGGGAAAGTTCAAATCAAGTCTCAGGGGGTTACGAGGAAAGTTAACAACACGTCATTGATCAGAAATATGCACTTTTCATGTTACTATTCTTAGAAAGAAACACTATAACATTTGTTAAGCAAGTTTTAGGTACAGCCAACTGTGGAGTATCGCTAGCGTGCGGGACTTCTAATTTGAAAACCTGGGTTCTATTCCCCACCAGCCAGTTTATTTTTCGCATACACTGAAGTATTCAAACAGATTTATCTCCGGTTATGGAGAACCTATGGAGCATCACTGGTCAGAATCCGAGTAAACAGTGCGTGTGCTGTTTAGCATAATGATAATGTAATTTTCATGTTTTTCATTGGTCTCTTCCTGTTCCTCTCTTTGTTGCTGTATTGTTATCGTATCTTTGCTGCGTCTTTCTTTTCTTCTTCTCTCTATCTATTTATCTTTATTTTTCTCTTACTTTACACACACTCTTTCCTTTTGTGCGTCTTCCAGAGTCAATTTCGGCCCACTTTCGATGACCAAGTGATAGGGCCTGACCCAAACATAAGTGCCCCGTTAACCCGATTGACCCGGTCTGGAAAGCCTATTTAACTGGGAATTTCGGCGTCGTATTTTTCTTGTTCTCGGGGTCACATCTCCGGTCCTGGTCACCTCTTAAAAAAACATTGTTCAAACGGAATGAAATAATTAAAATCTCTTCTTCATCCTACGGGTTATCAAGTATAAATCGAATCAATGGGTCAGCATGGCCTACAGTATCTACTGTTTTTTTTACAATCAGTGATTCCGCTAGACCCCGGCCCCTGTAGGGGATGTCAGCGGAAAACCTCGAGACTACCCCCAACTTTAACATCTTGCGGACAAAAGTTGATAGAAACTGTGCAAAACTCTACGTCCACCCTCCCAATTTTGACTTAACGCCCCCAATCTGAAAATCCTGGCAGCATCCTTTATTACAAAGTATTCCGAACCAGTATGTTTAATAAACCCCACCGAATTTGCAGACTAACACCGTGCAAACAAACAATGTGTGTTACACATTTGACATTATCCTAGATGTGTATCAAAACTCTGGAGTTTCACTGGAAATCATAAGTATTTAATCTGGCCATCAAGTTTGGTCTCCATTTTGCAAGTGATTTAATGAATTTTTGAAGCACCCTTTATATATTCGAATAACCGTGCAAAAATATAAAATCACTTCTCTCTTGCTGTTAGATTTGATTTGTGGGAACTGAACTTAATATTTTTTACTACGTTTAAATTCCATATTTTTTATCTGTGCTCCTTCTTCTTCTATTTTCCTTTCTCTCTTTCTCTCTGTCTCTCTCTCTCTGTCTCTCTCTCTCTGTCTCTCTCTCTCTCTCATTTCTCTGCCTCTGTCTTACAGACATCCAGCGGTTTCAGTGTTTCATTGTATGTTTAAATTTCTCCCTTGATCAACTTATGTATATTGATTCGTCTTGCTTTCATTTTATCGATACTAATACATTTCTATTTGTTTTTAAAAAAAACATGTTCATGATGTTTGCCGGTTTTAGTATGGGCGAGACGAAGGAAGGAGAAAGAGAGGGTCTGTTTACTAGAAACGATTATGGGATTAGAAGGTGCCATTTGGGTTACCTAGCTGCACGGCGTTCGCTGTCACAATGTTTTTGATGCGAAGTGTACCATCCCAGTGTATGCCTGGCGTGACTGAGGAAAACGCTGGGAAAACGTAAGTCAGGACAATCAGCCGCTGGTACCGATCCGAGGTCCTCCCGAATACGAAACCAACGTTCTACCAAATAAGGTACGGTGCTCGGAAGAAAGCATACTCGTTTTGATGTTTATCACATGCACTCACAGAATATCATAGGCACGCCCATACAAAATAACGTAAATAACAACATAATATCAGAAATTATCAAGCATAAATATCGTGCATCGTGTCCTATTTTTAAGAACTGATAAAAACAGACCTTTCCTCTTGTCTTTCATGCATAATGTTAGTGTTCTATGGACTTCATTAAGAAAGAAAAAAGAAAGAAACCATGGGTTTTAAAATTCATTTTTGTTTCTCCATGTTCGGTAAGGATCTTTTCTATTGGACAATTTGAATTAAACTTTTTAGTACCCTTCAACTAGTGGCCCACCTAAAATAAAAATGGTGTTAGGTTTCCTATTTTATTGTTTGAAATGGTACTCTCTTAAATTTTTCATTATTTGCTACATACTACAAGAAATCATAAATTTATTTTTCAGAACCCAGGACATGTGATAATGTTTTCTGTTAAAGAAAAGAAAATTCCAACCCTTGCTCGCTCACTCACACTCTCTCAGAATCACACACCGCCGACTCAACGTTAGTTGGGTGGCCTATCTTGTAGGCTTAGAGAAAAATCATGTATAAAAAAGTCATGTGAACATAATTTTGGCCATGATAGTACATGTCAGGCTATACTAACATTTTGGAAAATCCCACAAATCAAATTTGACTAAAATAGCATATACATGCTATTTGGTTACTCTTTCGTAAGATAAACAATCTTATTTATTTCTATTTCAACATTTATTTATTGTCACCACAACAGATTTTATAGTCCAATTAGAGTGTCGATATTTAGAATGTTGGTTTACATACATTTTTTTACAACATCTTTATATGTATTGGAAGACAAATCATATATATGTAATTCAATGCAATTTCAACACGTTTAATTATAAGCAGTAGATATTCTCCAGATGGATGATTTCATCATTATATTAGATTTTGCAGTGGAAGAGACCATTACGCGAGTTTTTAATGACGGGAGTAGTATACCCCCCACTTGGCGTCACTTTGTGAAAAATTGCACGTTTTTGCCATACCTGGCTGATAGCAAGGACTCGATGTTCCAAGGCTGTACGATACGCTGTGTCGCCGTTTTCGTTTACAATGTATAAAAGGCTACGAACACATTTTCTCATCCCCTTCGTGAAAGGCTACGGAACCTTTCTTCAACCCCTATTTATGGAAGGGCACGTAGCTCTTTTTCTTCCCCTTGTACCAATGCACAATTTCGTGAAAGGCTACGACATCTTTTTCATCCCCTAGTCAACCTAACCCAAATAACATGCAATAGGAGATTAAACTCTTTTTCACCTCCTGCACAGGAACATAGCAGAGATTCCATAAAAAGCTACGAACCTTTTTTGCAACCACTATTTAACATAGCAGAGGCTACAAAGCACTTTTTCACCTCCTGCACAGCACCATAGCAGAAATTACACAGGAATACCTAACCCACTTAGGAATGCGAGATGCCATAAAAGGGTACGAAGCTCTTTTTCAACCCTAAAAGAACAGCCCCTATTTAACATAGTAGAGATTACCTAGCCCTTATACCAACGCACGATAGCAGAGATAATAACTACGGCTACGAACACATTTTAGACCAGATACACAGGAATATAGACTATTTAACCTAACAGAGATTACAACCCCTAGTGCACAACCACTATCTACCATAGCAGTGATTACACAGCCAACGGGTTTACAAAGGCTACGGTCTACACATTTTCCCAAACCCTATTTAACATAGCAGAGATTCCATAAAAGACTAAAACCTATGAAATGCTACGAACCATTTTTCAGCCATATTTAACATAGCAGAGTACACCAGTGTACAATACCATAAAAGGTTACGAAGCTCCTTTTTCAACCCTTATTTAACATAGCAGAGGAAAGACAAGAATTACAACTATGGCTACGAAGACATGTTACACAGGAATATATGCCCTCTAGGCTAGACATTACAACCCCTATTTAGCATAGCAGAGATTTCATAAAAGGGTACGAAGCTCTTTTTCAACCGCTACTTAACATAGCAGAGGTTCCAACACAGCACAGCTGTTTTTGCAACCCTTATTTAACATAGAAGAGATTTCCACTCACACCTAGAAATTACAACAATTTCTCTACCACATAGTACACCAGTGCACAATAGCATGAAAGGATATGAAGCTCTATTTAACATAGCAGAGATTACGTGTCCTCTAGGCTAGAGATTACATATGAATTAGACCAAATGAGCAGAAATCTAAAGTCAGTCACTACATGGGTCCTAGTCAAAGGTCAACCGTGAATATCTCTTAAACGGCTAGACATATTGAAATTCTGTTTTCACATTTGGTAAGAGGGCATAGATCGCAAACGACGAGACATATTGAGATTCTGTTTTCACAGTGATATGTATTTTGGTGTGAATTCTGAATTCAAATCTGAGGTCAGTTTGCTAACTTCGCACTCCGTGGTCGTAGAATAATGAAACTTATAATGCAGTGTATTTAGTCGTGAGAATGAAAAATATGAAAACTGTATGTTTCTACCTGTTGTCGTTTCCGAGCTATGGAGGTTCGAATTTTTGGGCCAATAACTATGAAAACCTCAAATTATGTTATTTTGTTCACGGTCGAATTTCCTTGTTTAAGTCTACACACTCCTGGCTAGAGTCAAAGGAATATTGTAAAAAGCAATTATCACAAATTGTACTAAAATAAGGTGTTTATGTCAGCACACACTCGACAGCTACCTTTTGCTCGCAAATAACCATTGTTCCCTTGTTACAATTTAGTTATCTCTTCAATTTATTGTCTTCATTAGTATCTGTGGTCTTGTGAGCGAGTGCATGCTTTTTATGGACCCCAACATGTCATGGCTAACTCAAATATGCCTACAGACCACATTTTTTGCCAGTTTGCTTTTCAAGTAGCCTTCAGTCCTTTTTAGCTTTCGTTTTATTCAAAAGTACTTCAACACTGCTTATCTACCGAATTATATTTCAGAGGCTAAAAGGTATTTCGAAGTAGTCGGGAGTTTGGAAATACATGGTACAAGTACTCCATGTGGTCGAAATGCGTGAAATACCAACATCTTTAAGCAATTAACCTTAATATACATTTGTACAAGCTCTTTCCCGAGCAAGCTCTCTCCAATACGAATATTTTCGAATTTCAATGACACCTTAAAAATGATGTTCTAATGTCTCTTTCGCGAAATACGGGCTTAAACAATGTCACTTTTCTCAATAACAAACACCAACTTACGAGGCGGTGTGTTCATGTACTTCAAGGCCATATCTTGGAAGTGACAATGGGTAGAGAGAAGAAAATGTCGCATTCTCCGTCACCGACCCAAATAACATATAATCTGCGAGTTTCTCAGTTCTGAGTGTAAAATTCGGAAATTCGACAAATTCAAACCGCCATATCTTGGAAGCAATAATAGGTAGAAAGAAGTTGTTTTCAAATTCAGCATTTCCGTGAACAAAATAACATAATTTGAGGTTTTCATAGTTATTGGCCCAAAAATTCGAACCTCCATAGCTCGGAAACGACAACAGGTAGAAACATGCAGTTTTCTTATTTGACATTCCCACGACTAAATACACTGCATTATAAGTTTCATTATTCTACGACCACGGAGTGCGAAGTTAGCAAACTGACTTCAGATTTGACTTCAAAATTCACACCAAAATACATATCACTGTGAAAACAGAATCTCAATATGTCTCGTCGTTTACGATCTATGCCCTCTTACCAAATGTGAAAACAGAATCTCAATATGTCTAGCCGTTTACGAGATATACACGGTTGACCTTTGACTAGGACCCAGGTAGTGGCTGACTTTAGATTTCTGCTTATTTGGTCTAATTCATATGTAATCTCTAGCCTAGAGGACATGTAATCTCTGCTATGTTAAATAGAGCTTCATATCCTTTCATGCTATTGTGCACTACTGTACTATGTGGGGGTTAGCTAGCATATATTCCTATGTATTTGTGTAATTTTTGCTATCGTGCACTGGTGTACTATGTGGTAGAGAAACTGTTGTAATTTCTAGGTGTGAGTGGAAATCTCTTCTATGTTAAATAAGGGTTGCAAAAACAGCTGTGCTGTGTTGGAACCTCTGCTATGTTAAGTAGCGGTTGAAAAAGAGCTTCGTACCCTTTTATGAAATCTCTGCTATGCTAAATAGGGGTTGTAATGTCTAGCCTAGAGGGCATATATTCCTGTGTAACATGTCTTCGTAGCCATAGTTGTAATTCTTGTCTTATGTCTACTATGTTAAATAAGGGTTGAAAAAGGAGCTTCGTAACCTTTTATGGTATTGTGCACTGGTGTACTCTGCTATGTTAAATATGGCTGAAAATGGTTCGTAGCCTTTCATAGGTTTTAGTCTTTTATGGAATCTCTGCTATGTTAAATAGGGTTTGGGAAAATGTGTAGACCGTAGCCTTTGTAAACCCGTTGGCTGTGTAATCACTGCTATGGTAGATAGTGATTGTGCGCTAGGGATTGTAATCTCTGTTAGGTTAAATAGCCTATATTCCTGTGTATCTGGTCTAAAATGTGTTCGTAGCCGTAGTTATTATCTCTGCTATCGTGCGTTGGTATAAGGGCTAGGTAATCTCTACTATGTTAAATAGGGGCTGTTCTTTTAGGGTTGAAAAAGAGCTTCGTACCCTTTTATGGCATCTCGCATTCCTAAGTGGGTTAGGTATTCCTGTGTAATTTCTGCTATGGTGCTGTGCAGGAGGTGAAAAAGTGCTTTGTAGCCTCTGCTATGTTAAATAGTGGTTGCGAAAAAGGTTCGTAGCTTTTTATGGAATCTCTGCTATGTTCCTGTGCAGGAGGTGAAAAAGAGTTTAATCTCCTATTGCATGTTATTTGGGTTAGGTTGACTAGGGGATGAAAAAGAGGTCGTAGCCTTTCACGAAATTGTGCATTGGTACGAGGGGAAGAAAAAGAGCTACGTGCCCTTCCATAAATAGGGGTTGAAGAAAGGTTCCGTAGCCTTTCACGAAGGGGATGAGAAAATGTGTTCGTAGCCTTTTATACATTGTAAACAAAAACGGCGACACAGCGTATCGTACAGCCCTGGAAAATCGAGTCCTTGCTATCAGCCAGGTATGGCAAAAACGTACAATTTTCCACAAAATGACGCCGAGTATACTACTGACGGGACATAAAAATGTAACAAGGATACTAAGTTATGTCGTTTTGTATTACTTTCGTAAGAAATAACAGATCAAAAATGAAACCCCTTTAGTTTAACGTCTGAAAATTAGTTTTTATAAGTAGTTTTCATAAGTAGGATAGATGTGAGTTACTTTGTGGGCTAGACATTTAAGAAATTTGGATTGTATTTTCTCTAGTTGTTGCATTATTTTAGTTGAGAGGGATTTCAAATAGTAGAGGCATATTCTGCTATTCTAGATGGGAAAAGTATAGTATGTTTTCTCTAATGTAGAAATGTTGTTCAACTTAGAAACCCTAGGCTTTGAAGGCTTCACTTGTACTCGTTATGTGATTGTTAAGTGTCCACTTTAATCACCAAGATCGTTAACGATATCAGGTCCATTTAATGCATTCTTATGAATTTCAAAATCAAATTCATAAATCGATGTATTTCTACAATATTTTAATACTTTACAATTCTTCGCGTTAACTTGAAGTTAATTGATGTGTAAACGTGTTAGCAAAGTTGTCTAAAATATGCTGTAGTTTTATGACATTTTTCACAGAATTAGATTTAGCATATATTTTGAGGTCATCCGCAACTAGAATTATTTCATTATCGGGTATCAATTCTGGGAGGTCATTAATAAACGAGAGAAATAACAATGGTCCAAGATTTCAGCCTTGTGTGACTCCTCACAGAGATGTATATTAATTGGATCTGTATTCATTAAATAGTACAGATTGTCTGTGACTAGTTAAAATGAATACGTGAGCCTAAACATGAATGGAGAGAAGTGATTGTGATTTAATGTACCTTAGTATATTGTGATTTACTCTGTGAAACGCCTTTTCAAAGTAAATATAAATCACATCGCCTTGGTTTCCTTCATCAGAAGAGTTTACTATTAAATCTGTAATAATTGCAAGGTTTATTACCGTGTATTTTTGTAAAACAAAGCTATATTTAGCTGAAATAATAGGTTTCACATGATTAATAATCTGTTGATATAAAATCTGTTCAAAAACTTTGGCAAAGGCTGGTAACATGATTATAGGCCTATCTATAGTTGGTAATTTCTCGTCTGTCATTGTATTTAGGTATCGGGCAAACTAAAGCAGATTTCTATTGTCAGGAAAAGTACATGTTTTAGTGCTAATTTGAACACAGTCTATGGGGAATATCAATACATCTTTTGACTATATTGAAAATTCTGTTAAAGTTATGTTATTCTACTAACGTAAAGTACATTTTGTATCTTTTAAACTATAATTAATCATTTACAGCTCTATTATGGTTTTGAAGTTTTAACACTTTGATCAATATAATAAACCTTCTTTCTGGAACTGAAACATATGAGTGTTCACCATTACTGCACTGTAAAAAGTGGAAACACGAAATTGAAGAATATTATTCCGCTTTATGGAGAAATAAAAATCGAAAATTAGCGTTTTGTTGTATTTACTCTTAAATGTGGATATAGTGTAAGCCCTTTAGTGGAAAGATTGCTAACCTTAACTCCATTTTAAAGTTTAACATTTTCTTTGTAATAACTTAACGTTAACTGAAAATTGGCTGAAACTAGCCAAAGTGTTTCGTCGGTGAACGTTCAACTTATTTTACGCTTAAAATTCGGTCATTTTCTGATCGAAGTGTAACCTAAACTGGAAATTTTGAGGATACGTACTTTTGTGGATGAAGTGTAAGCCTTGGTCGGATATTCTATAATCCAGTAACAGGAGTAATGTTACTAGCTTGTTATTGAACGGCCCGGCATTTTGAGTGTTTATATTGCGTTTACACTGTGAACAGTAAGCAGTTGACTGATAGAGCCTGAACGACAAGGATTGCTTTGGCGAAAAGAGGAATTAAGTTGGGTATAAATCTTTACACTGTAGCAAACGAATCTCTCCGAACGAATTTCAAAAGACATTCCTCGTAGTAAAATCAATATGTTAACGGTTAACCACATTTTGCAGTAAAATCCTAGCTATAAATATCACTCGGAAAGCCTTAAGCACCAATTGTTTTCGTAGCTAAGTGGCGAAAGCATCTGACCAGTGTGCTAGTGGACCCTGGATCAAAACCCAACCACCTCAACTCTTTTTTAAAAAATAAAAAAATAAAAAAACATTACCTTTTATTCTTTTCGCTTTCAAAAAATGCTCTGCTTCAATTAAATACGTCGGAAAAGATATAGATATATGCGCATTTTGAAAGTTTACAGAAAGTGAAAGATTCAACGTTGAACGTTCAACCGAAAACTGGCTGAAAGTAGGTTAAGCCAAGAAGTGGGTGCAGTTCAGCTGCCTCCATTTCTTGGATGAAGGTTCTGTCTTCCATTTTTACAGTGTGAAACTTAGTTACTTAGTGTTACCGATTTGTTCTGAAATAAAATGTAAGGTCCATGCGGAGGAGCTAGGACGCCCGGACCTCTTCGAAATTTCCTTTTCTTCGTCAAATGAGCATCATTTTAGGTGTTTTATACATACCTGGTTGCTCCATTCCTGGTTGGGATAATATTCAGAAACAACAAACAGGGATCAAATTCTCAAACACGAGGGAAAATGTCCGGCACTCCCATGCCAAATGACAGTGTATACACTCAGACTCTTCGAATTCATCTCTCCTTTGTTTTACAAAAAGAAAGTTTTAATGTAATGAAGATTACATTATTGTGTTCTAAAATTGAAAAGAAAGACTAAAAGAAATATTTAAACCCAAGAAACTCCTCTTAGTATCCAAATTGAAAACTCAAATCATTTAAGGGGGGGATGTCCGTATTTGGGGTAAAAATTTTCGATTATGAAAAGTATCATTTTCAGAATCTACGGTCTTTGAAGTTTCATTACTGCAAGTTTCCTGTTCCTACGATATCAGGATCCCTTCGAAAAATACAAATTATTGTATACTTCCGTTGTATTTTCAGGCTCAATATACCAAGTTTATCTTTATTTTTCATTTTCGACGTTCATTTCACTTTGATCATTCCACTTTTTCTGTAATGATATAGGGACCTAGTAAATATATTTTTGCTCTGTCCTTCCGAAGAGAATACACTAATTGTTTTGCTTAGTGTTGCTCAATGCTCTGCGTTCACAGTTCATTGTTTTCAGGTATTAGTCTGTGTTAGTAAGCTGCGCGCCAGAGTTGTATGGAAGAATACAGATAAATAAGCACGTGAAAGGAGTGGTTTCATTTTATACGGTAGCAAGGAAAACGTTGGCAACCTCCAGGGGATGAAGAAAGCAGTGTGGGCAACTTTCTTTCACAAATATTCAACTGACGAAAAACCATCGCACATGCTTTGTTCCAAAGGAAAGAATTCCTGGTGTGGCTATAACAGATCTGAAGGAACTGAGGAACTCTATGAACATAAGCAATCATTGCCTGCTGCAGTGATGGATGCTATAAAACCCGTCTATAGAGCTCTGGCGCATCACCGCCTATTGGCAAAATGTTTGCATGGGAAAACACAGAACCCCAATGAAAGTTTCAATTCATTGATATGGCAACGATGTCCAAAAACCTACGTTTGTGGGTTCCATAATCGTACAAATTGCAGTGCATGATGCTGTTCTGTGTTTCAATAGCGGCCGTGAAGCAAGAATTGGTGTTCTCGAAAAGATGGAGATTTCATGAGGTTACACCTAAAAACTACTGAAAGACATAGACAGAAAGCGAATAGCAAAATCTGAGCTGGCAATCCTGAAGCTTACCAAGGAATCAAGAATGAAGAAGACCCAGCCGAAGTCGAAGAATATGGTTATGGTGTTTTTTGAATGTTGTTATTTGCCCGTATTGATGAAAATTCCATGTAATTTTTCACGCTTAAATTTCTCGAAATTGCATTTTTGGACTAACATGTACCATTTTCTCAGAAACTGTTAACACTACAGTAACCAAATTTTGCAGAAATCGTACTTATATGTACCTGTATTTACTGAACTAGAATCATAGTCCAGTTCCTCTATTTTCCTGTGTTACCCTTGGGTGTATATTTAAAACCACATTATCATGAAGAACGGCCGTTCTTCGAGTGACGCTGGCAAAGGACACTGTTAGCGGCACTCACATAGTATACAGTTAGTTTCGGATCTACCTAAGTATAAGTCCGATTTTGATGCTTGAACTTACGCGGCCGAAACTTACTGGATCTTATTCTACGCTTCAATACGTTTCAAACGGTGTATCATACGTTAAAATCGGTGGAGCGGTTCAAAAGTTACGACTCTTTTAACCGAATCACAAAATTTTCACAAATGATAGAAAGGTATGTCCGTCATTCTGTGTGTCTTTTTGTTTTAGCCCCAAATAGGTGGTACCGGGGGGGTTTAGGGGTCCATTGACAATGGGGGTAAATCCAAGCTTAGATTTTTGATATGAGTTACGGTTTTCGAGATATGGAGCAAAATCGATCTTGTATCCTTCCGCCATAGTGACACGTGCCACTTTTTAAATACGAGCCCGTACGGAGAACACTCTCCGCCGCTGCTCCACTCATCTAGGGATGACGTAAAGGAGAAAAATGTAAAGATACATGACCGTACCTAATTTTATCTAACCTACACGTTCCCATGGTCAGTAATTTAAAATGTACTTTCTGTCAAGAATATTACAGTGCACGTGTCTCCTACACGTTATAGCGCGTGTGTAGGAGAGAGGAGCATCGGCATATATGGCTCATGTTACAGTCTTTTCTTTATATAGGCAGCCTTACAAAATAAGTGATATCAGTACAAAACCCCGTTTGGGGTAAAAGGAAGAGTGACGCAAGAATTCTACTCACAAAAGAAGTGATATATATTTTGCGAGTGACTTTCTTTGTGTGACTATGGTGAAAGTATTGCCTTTGCAATAAAATTAAGAGACAGTATTCTTCCGCCATAGTGACACAAAGAAAGTCATTCGCAAAATAGATATAACTTCTTTTGTGAGTAGAATTCTTGCGTCACTCTTCCTTTTACCCCAAACGGAGTTTTGTACTGATTAAAATTACTCGAATTAAAAAAAATGATTACTGGCTTTGTATGTAACCCATAAAAATAATCCTAGTTCAGTAGCATTGCCAGCAAGTGTAGAGCGCGTGGTATAAAAAAAATATCTTCAATAGTTTCCAAGAAAAAGGTACAAACGCATTTAGAGCTGTGCTAAAAATTTACGCGCCATATGCGTAAAAGGCAAGGTAGAGGGGAAAAAATTAACACACACGTGCTGAACTTCTATACACATCTCTCGACCAAACAAGAAAATTCTGCAAGAAAAAGCAAAGCGCTGGCTGGCAAATTGCACGTAAGTGGCGAAAACACGGACATCCCCCCTTAGGAAAAAATAATTTAATACGAGGTGCGCTGGTCGGAATTATAAAATTACTGTCCGTCCGTCTGCCTGTTTGAGGAGAGTTAAATGCATAATATATTAATTGAATAACGATTGGCTGTTGTACCTGTTAACTGTAGGTAATATTACAAAATGTTTCCTCTAAAGGTTGTCGTATTTTATTGGCTGTTCCAAAGAAGTGTACACTGTAACCAATAACCTTGAAAATAAGTGCCTCCTACCATGAAAATTATACGGTTTACACTATTTCTAAAATAATGGTGGGAGACCATTTTCCTGTCAGGCTACTTGTGTCGGGCATGTGCATTGGAGAAAAAACACAATTGCGTGTATTGATGGCGTGCTAATTTGTTTGTGTTGTGCTTCGTGTGTCGTGTGCGGTTTTCGAGTGTGATACATTAGTACTGTTTGTGTTGAAGATATCTGGAAATTCAAAATTAAGAAAGGTAATGTATGGATAAGCGACAAGTTAATTTGTAAACGTTGTGTGGTAAAAAACAAAACTTTAGTTGGCTATGTGAAACGTCATTTTTTTTTTTTTTTTTTGAAAAAAATTCCCCAGCCCCGAGAACACACGTCGAAAGACTCCCGATACGCTCGCGCGCAGGCGCAGAGCGTGAACTATAAGTAACACAGACAATTTAATTCATTTAGACACTTTAAAAGGTAATTGGTTTGAATGTGGTGAAATTGTCAGACAGAAAATTTAAAGAAAATTGGTTGGTGCGAAAGGCTGTAAACAATCTCTTCTTTTCATTGATTTTTGCGTAGCCATTAAAGAATAAAATTGTTTGGTGAAACTTGCTTCTTCGTATCTCAGAATCCGTGGAACGTATTTAGGCAGTAAAAATATTTATCGTTTTGAGTGGTTGGGGATTTTAATTAATTTTGTTTGGTAGGGATAATAGTTTAATTTCTTCGTGGTTAATATTTATACTCCTCCTGAAGATGCTGCTCCAGTGCTGAACCCCCTCAGTTTAATAAAGGGTTCTTTTCCTATGTAGATGCATTTGACTGCGTTTAGGTGATAATGAAAATACTCAGCTACGGCCTGATTAATAGCTGTTTGTAATTCTTCTTGAGGTGTTAATGAGAGTACTGTCGTGGCCCAGCAGAGTATTGAATTAGGGTTCTCCTTAATGCTGTCAGTAATAATATTTTGAAAGTTCAATAGAACAGAATGTGCCTTAATCGGGATATTGCTAGTTTTCTTGGGTGAGTCAATATTTGGCTTGTTCTTGTTATGGTTGTATTTCGATCTGTAGACTTTGCCTGGTATGTTCTGTTTGCCACGAAGAGGTCTGAGAGGTCAATTGGCAGCCGCAGCTCGGTTTCCCTGCTTTTTACATGTTCCGCAGTTCCCGCATTTGTAACATCAAGTTTGATTGGGGCATTGTCTCTCAGATTGCATGGAAACAGTCGTGCATTGTTAGTTTATTCCTCAACGTTGAATCTAGTAACGCCTATTGTTATTCCATTTGTAATTAGCCGACTGACCAGGGATGAATCTTCGGTAAACAGTCTAATTAAGGGAACTAGTCCTTTGTTAATTCTAATTCTTATGACATCAGTAATTGGGATTTTTTGCTTAATTAAATGGTCTTTGATGTCTTCAACTTTTGTATTAGTAGAAATGCCCCTGATGGCGCAAGATAAAGATGTCTTGGTTAAGAAGTTTGGGTTATTTTGTTTCTTATCATCAAATATTATCAATTTAGCTTAAGGACCAAAGTCTGCTTCTTTGAATGATTTCGTAAATTTATCTTTGCTCAGTCTGTCATTGAAGTGAAGCCTGTAGCTTGAAAAGTTTTTAGTTTGACAAATAATAACGTTAATATCAGGAATTTTGTCTTTGACTAGTTTGAGAAACGTGAGTCGATCTTTCCAACTCATCTTTGAAGTTTCGTGGTAAAACAGCATATTTCACATTACAGTTATCAGTATCTGCTCAGTACGATCCGTCTGTGTGTTCTTCTTGTTGTTACTGAAAACAATTTCATCCTTGTGTGGATCAGTGAAAAGTTTTGAATATATTGTGGAGAAAGGATTAGTTGGAATGTGTGAATTTTTTTGCATTAGGTATTTTTCTGTTAGGATGCTTGGTAGAGGATTCAGAATTGTTCAAATGTGTGGGAAATTGAGGATGGGGAGATTCTTCTTCTTCTACAACTTCCAAAGTCACAGGGTTTGCTTCATCTTTGTCCGAACCTGTAACAGCTCCCAAGTGAGGATTTTTGGTTGCAATTTTCTGTGGAGAATTTCCATGGTTAGTTTTCTTTTGTGTACCTTTATCTTCTTTGTTTGGATGAGAATCTTCTTGGTTTATATTGGAATTGTTCTCGCTTTTACGTTTTTCTTCTTTATTGGAGAATATTTATTACTTTCCTTTCTTTGTTTTCTCCTGCTAATTTTGGTCATCTTGCAGATAGGGTTAAGGAAGACGGCGAGGGAGGATGAGAAGTAGTAAAGGAATTTAAGTCACAACAGGACCTTTACTTTAATTATACACTGTAAAAGTAGGAGACACAACGTTCATCCAAAAATTGGAGGCAGCTGAGCTGCCTCGCCTCCACTTTTTGGATTCAGCCAGTTTTCGGTTCAACGTTTTACTCTGTAAAATTTCAAAATGCGCATTAAATGTCTTTTCCAATGTATTTCATTGAAGCAGAACATTTTTTGAAAGTAGAAAAGAATAAAAGGTAATGTTTCTTTAAAATTTATATTTAAAAAAAGAAAAATGTTCAGGTTGTCGGGTTTCGATCCAGGATCCACTAACACACTGGTCAGATGCTGTCGTCACTTAGCTACAAAGGCAGTTGGTGTTTATGGCTTTCCGAGTGATATTCATAGCTAAGATTTTACTGCCCAGGAGGTTAATGATTAACATGTAGATTTTACTACGAGGAATGTCTAAAAAAAAGAGATACGTTTGCTACTGTGTAAAGATTTATACCCAACTTAATTCCTATTTCCACCAATGCAATCATATCGTTCTCTATCCATCAGTCAAGTGAGTCAACTGTTTACTGTTTACAGTGTAAAAGCAACATAAACACTCAAAATGGTGGGACGTTCAGTTCAGTGACAAGCAAGTAACTTTACGCCTGTTATTGGATTATAAAATATGCAACCAAGGCTTCAACTTCATCCACAAAAGTACATAACCTCAAAATGGTCAGTTTAGCTTACACTTCGATCAGAAAATGACCGAATTTTAAGCGTAAAATAAGTTGAACGTTCACCGACGAAACACTTTGGCCAGTTTCAGCCAATTTTCAGTTAACGTTAAGCCATTACAAAGAAAAGGTTAAACTTTAAAATGGAGTTAAGGTTACCCATCTTTCCAGTAAAGGGCTTACACTATATCTACTTTTAAGAGTAAATACAAAAAAACGCTAATTTTCGACCTTTGTTTCTCCATAAAGCGGAGTAACTTTCATCCATTTCATGGTTCCACTTTTTACAGTGTAGGGGATGTCCCTTAAAAGGACCTATGGCTCTTATATCCAGTGAATAGGTGAAATGTTTAAGATATTAATGTTTCTAAAAAACTTTAAATTGTTGCTTATTATTAGCTAAGTAGTTATGTGCAATGAGTTCATTGAATTTTTATTCTATTTAGTACATTCGTAAATACGCAAAATTGTTGTGTGTAATGTTACATTCGCCTACTACCGTAATGTAACGGGCACAAGTCTCTGCTCATTGAGTCTCAACACTGCTTTCTGAATTGAAGAATGTGCTAGTCTTAGGTGGATCACCCTGTATATATACATTCTC
Source organism: Lepisma saccharinum (assembly GCA_022664845.1). NCBI lineage: Eukaryota > Metazoa > Arthropoda > Insecta > Zygentoma > Lepismatidae > Lepisma > Lepisma saccharinum. The sequence continues at coordinate 44,434 of JAGDQP010008666.1, read as the reverse complement.
AAATTTTAGAAAATTCACTAACCATTGAATAGGTTCGGTAGTTGTTTTTTTAAATAATAAAAGATCCACTCGTTTGTTGCTAAATTACCACAACGCTGAAAGGTGACTCTGCAAGAGTGTAAATTTCCTGTACCAATTGGTTGTCTCATTTCTAAGGTCCAACGTGATTTTTACACATGCGCAGAAAGTGGAAACGGTTTGTTGTCGTAGTTAAACATGTAATTCTGATTCCACTGTTAAACATTCCACAGAATGTTTCAGTTTTTACCATCGGGTATCACATATTCGTGGAATTGCTGTATTGTATCTTTTACCATATTGGCTATGCAATATCTTTAAATTGGACATTTGCCTTGTTACCTTAATCTCACTGCTAGGGAAAGAAGGGGAAATAAATGGTCATGTTGTTCATTTTCAATGTACCATTGTGGTATTTGCTTAGCAAGAGTGAAGGAAATTAGTTATAATTATAATTAGATATAATTATAACTCGAATCTTTCATATCTCGAATTTTATTCATTCTCCTCCTCCTTCCCCTATTCACCTAGTGTTAATTTACTTATTTCTATAAGTGGAATGTTGTGAAATAAAAATACTAAATAATTCGAGTTGTTTTTGTTTCCTGGACGTGCCCTTGAACTTCTATAACTTGAAATCTCTTGTTATAGAACTTGTGCAAGTCAAGATTAGAGTATAAATACATGTATAAGTCGAAGTTTCAGTCGGGTAAACCTTTGCAAGTGAACGTTTAAGAAGTTGAACGATCTGAGCCGAACAAGATGACGCGTCAGCTGCTCACCTAGTACGAGTGATTTCCCAGCTAGAGTCTATTGCACACAGTTAGTTGTGTCACATGATGGCGAAGCAAAAACGCAGGACCCTCACTATACAAGAGAAGCGTCAGCTCTCTATATCTGGATGTTTGATAGTCCTCCTCTCAATAATTCGAACCTCACTAAGTCGAACTATTCGATAACTCCAATTTTGTCTTTTCCCCTTCAGATTCGAGCTATCGAGATTCTACTGTACTTTATTCAAGAGAATGGGATTCAATATATTTTTTAAACTTTTTCTTTCTCCTCTCTGTACAACTTGCCATTTCTTGCTATTCAACTTATTTATCTAATTATTTCTGTCGATGTTAGTTCCTCGGGAACGCTGACCTACAGTGCCGGATCTAGAAATTTTCCCATAGGGGCAAAGTTAAAATTTACCCCCTTTCCACCGCTCTTTCGCCGCCCTTTCCGTCGTTTTTAGCCAACGAGCACGACCGAGCGCCGCAACGACCACAACATTGTCTCGCATCACGTAGTGTACTTTTGTTATCATCTCTGGAACTTGTCGTGGCATCGCTATTACTAACTCCAGTAAGGCAGTAGACCTGACCATCTGACTTGAATCGCGGTTTTGAATTTTAAAGATGAAGGTGGGTTGTATGGACTAACACAAAAAATGTCTTAGCGCGCAGGTATTGAAATTTCGAACTCGTTTAGGTGAATGTCAATTTAACAGGCTATTTTACTTCCTTTTAGGAGCTTTTATTTTTTATTTTTAGCTGTTTTTCGTCCTCTAAACGTGCACCCCGGGGCGCTTGCCCCTTTTTACTTCTCCCCCCAAATCCGGCACTGCTGGCCTAACGCCGTAAACCACACGATCAACGCGGTACGCTCCCTTATGTCTGTCTGTTTTCGCCTCTGATATGAGTGTGGAATTGAAACTGGATTTTTTTAATTTTCTGAAATTTTCCATACAGTATCGCTTCTTTAACACTTATCGTTAAATTTAGTGCGTGTAATAACTGAAAGGAAGTAACGGTAATGGCCACTAAAGGTACTATCACAGTATTCGACAGTACTGTCTTTCCAAAGTTTTCACAAGGTATACGCTAAGTTTTCTTAAACCTCAAGTAGAGATCATATTTCCATTAAGTTTGGGCGCATGTTTACATGAAATAAGGTAATTTAAAAAAAAATGCATATCATACGAATTGTACCAGGACGTATACGCAAATGAGTAAGGTTAACCGCCGTATACCTTCGACTACAGCTTCGGTGTTCGGTTAGAGAAACTAAGGAAAACTTTAGGAATTCCCAGTCTGAATGGTCGACAACAGAACTTCAACCTGTGTGTCTCCCCAGTGCTGATGCTAATTCTGCAACCCTAACCACTAGATCACTGAAGCTAAATTGTTGTGTATCTATTTGTGCCTCAAATTCTTAAGTGCGCCCAAGTCTCCTGTTGAAAACGTAACACTTTATATTTTACTACTGAAGGACAGTGGCTGAGTTGTAGGGCGTTGACTTAGCATTCGGGAGGGCCTGGGTTCCCGCCAGCAGCCGACTTTCCTGATAGGTTCCTCCGGGGATTTCCCTCAATCACACCCGGCAAATTCCGGTATTGTACCTTCAAGTTACACCTAGGCCGACTCTTTCTCGCATTCTTTCCCCTACTCTATCCTGACCTGAGTAAGAGATGCCTAAGGCCATAAATAAATCTTAATTTGTATTGTACTGTCTACCTTAAGTATTTTCTTTTCATTACTTGATAATTCGTGAGATAAGTTTAAAGTTCAAACACTAAAATTATTCAAGAATGTTTTATTTTATATTTTACTGTTATTGATCCTACATCTCAGATGATACATTGAATGCCAGTTATAATTACATCAAAGAAAACACGGCATGTTTTTGTAGTTGAAGACAGAGTAAGAAAGGATATATATAAGGAAACTTTACCTATAGGAGGTTCCGACGTTGCATTCGCACCATTTGATTGGTTCGTTACCGCGTTTTCAACAGGTTGAACCGCCTCTTTGGTTGTATTACACCCCATGGTCACTAGCACTCGATAAAATGTTCACTCACTCGGCGCGAAAGGTCACGGTCAACATGTGATCATGACAGCTCTTTTAGAGAAAGACAGGCTATAAGTACTCGCAGACGTTGCAATTTTTAATTAGTATCTCACATACACTCACACAATTCACAGAAAACAAAATTTTTATTTTCTTTTATTTAATTTACAAAATATAGAGCCGCGCTACAAATCAGTATCACAAAGCACTTAAATATTAGATCACATATGACTTTTTTTTTTCAAGAAAAGAAAACTACATATATTCACATACACTTCCCGCACGGCGCGACGTACACGCTTCGGAGTTTATAGAGAATACCGGACGCGCACTCAAACTCACTCCGGTTACCGCGCGAAGCCGCGTTCAACTGTTGGAAGGAAGTCCCCTGTGCGCTGTGAGCCGAGTCAATAGACACACCCAAACACCAACTAAACTCTCCACTCGATCTGAACACGAACTCTCCATCAAGTCACGTGACTACATTACGTTTTTTTTTCCCCTTCTCTCAGTTTTTCTCATTTTACTTTATCTTCCACCCCTTCTGAGGGTTGCCTATCTCGTAACAACCACCACCACAACTATGATCTGGTTATATTTCCCCTTCGAACCCTTTCGCGATTACATACCCATACATGTTCCACACACACATGTGCTATTATTGTGCATGTGTAATTGGCGTGATAACAGGAAGAGCATATGTTCAATAACTTGTTTAACATTTGGTTGTTCAGCATAGTTCAGGGAGGAGGGTATGTAGGTTGCAAATATTAATCTACAGAAATGATGGATGTCTACAAGAGCAGTATCCGTTGCTACAATACGCTAAAAATAAATACGTATTGCTAATAAATTTCTTAATTCACTAAATATAGCCAAGTTTTTCATAATATTTTATTTTTAGATTTATTTACATTATTTTAAAAAGAACTAAGAATATTGTTTGTGACAATTTGTCTAAAATGAAATTTAGTAATTTGATTGATGATCAAACAACGAAACTAGTCGTGAATATCCTAAATGGAGAAAGCTAACGAAATGGAATGGATCTGCCAGCTTCAGACAGATTTTAAACGACACAAACAAATGAAGGTCACTGAACGTAAATCTGAAATCGGTTTCTGTACATCTGCTTTGGTTGAGAGACTAACATGCGTTACAGGTAGACAGACGATCGGCGGGAAAATTGAAATTGATGAAAAACAAATTTTGGATGTGGTTTACTGAAAGGAAAATATTGCAACTAATTGTTATCACTTGCAGTTTGCATCGGAATTTTACGGAAAGCACATCATTGTAACTGTTTTCTTTTTAAATATGCTATGATAATATGTACAACGTATACTGTATCAAAAGAATAAAATATTCCAATATACGTTTGCTATAAAATTCCCATGGAAACAGTGAAGAACAACGTTGCTCTTTGCTGTGGTAAAAGAGTAAACGTTCTCATTTGAATGCCAGGAGACACTTTCTTGTTTTATTGTAATATACCTAGTCGGGATATCATTTAGATATTTCAAGAAGAAATTATTGCTCCAATGTGATCAGTATAAAATGAGTATGCAAAATAATTATAAAAAGAACCTCCTTATCTTTAGTTCCTAAAAGTCTCAATTTGCCATATTTTTTATTTTTTAAATGAGAACTCTATTACGTATTTTGGAAATTAGACACTTTTGTATTCTGATAGAATTTTTTAGCATAGAAGTGACACATACGCACTTGCAATATTCGTAAATATATATAAATAAGTGTAGCCCTAGCAATAAGCTAGCTTGATACAACTGAAATTAAAATTGTAGACTACGATGGAATATCACCAGAATATTTTTTAAATCTTTATTTTAATTTCCTTAAGGGCAGTAGTTTTCCTTTGGAAAGTGATTTGCTGTCTTGTGCTCAACAACTTTGTGTGTTTCCTTTTGACCCTGTTGATTGGATGTGTATAGTACCGGAGAAGAATTGTTGTGAAGACCTTACGTGAAGTGTCGAAAAAATGGAAAATGTGAGCCGAGTTTAGCTTAAAGCTAATTTTATATTTAAATAAGGAATTTAATATTTTTTTTCGTGATCTGAAATGGTTCATTAATTTTAATTTAATTTTTTGAAATAGCTGAATCAAAGAAAACTAGTGTGTAATTCTTTGTGTTACTTTCTCAGTGACGTGGTTAATGGGAAAGAGCTCAGAGAATGCAGAGAAACTGTTCTGTAAAACAGGTGGAGAATATAAATAGTAACAGCAGTACTTTGGTTCAATTTAATATCCTAAAATATTAAAAACGTTAATGCATTATTTTGATAAAAACAACTGTTAAAATTGTTTCAATTCAGTCGCATTCATTTCGTCGACAGATCATCTTGTCGACAACACTTTATCGACAGGTACGTTTCGTCGACAGCTTACTTTGTCGACAGCTACGTTTGGTCGACAGCTCATTTTGTCGACAGGTACGTTTCGTCGACAGCTCACTTTGTCGACAGGTACTTTAGCGGTACAAATTGGAGAGGGATGAGGCTAGCTCCTAGAATATTATGTCATCAAAAGAGGTAGGGGAAAATTTATAGGACAATAATATTATAGGATATTTCAGAATCTCATACAGAAGGGAGAAGTTACGGAGGTGGCTATGGGGAGCTGAACCCCCTTCGAAATCTACCTTAGCCAACTTGTAGACCCCCAGTTTTATCACTATTCTTTACTTTATACATATGTGATAAGCTTAAGTCAGACCCTGACTTTTTCAAATCACATGTTGAAGCCCTTCCCCCTGATTTTTCACCCTGGTGCTCATAAGCCAAAGATAAATACATAAATCGGAAACAGGTGAAACAGGGATGAAAAGCATGTAAAACTAAAGACTGCAAAAATTTGGTCCATATTGGATCTGACTGGAAGTGGACGATTGAGTTTAACTGTTTAAACTGGTGTTTAACTTCAGACCTTGTTGGAGGACTCCAGTATCATTACAGGGTTTGCGCCAGGATTTTCAATTTTTTGGTGGTTTCTATCAATTTTTCACAGCGAAATGTTTTAAGTTGGAGTGTTTTCCAGAATTTTGGGGGTGAATCACTGAACACAACTGATATAGTCAAGTGAAACGAGAAATTTAGTTGTAGGCCTACCTGATCAATCTTGAATATATTTTTCGGAAAACAACAAGACGAAGATTGTGAGATGCAGTATTCGTGTACAAAAAAGTGTTTTATAAATCGTTTCTGAAAAAAGTTTTCCCACCCTACAAGAAAACAGGTAAGTGAGGTACCTGATAAAGCACATGAAACGCCAGGGAATTTCCCCGCTTTCCAACCCTACATGTTTTTAAAATGCATGTTTTTAACAAGAACTAACATTTCAACTAATTCATTGATCATCAAATAATGTCAGAGATCACGTAATAGTAAAAAAAAAATCCAAAGTCGCATAAAAAACGTTTTCCTTTCTGTTTTCTCGCGGCGTTCAATTTTTCCGTTTTTTTAACACTAGTAGTACTACAAGATCAGGAGAAAAATTACGTGGAGTAAAACTTCCAGTAATATGGTAAATGAGTGCACAGGATAAAATTAATCCATATCTAATTTCTATTTTAAAATTTCATGCAAGGGCACAAGCCCCCTTGCAGTGGCGTACACAGAGGGAGACTGATAGGGCTATAGCCCCCCGAAATTTTAAAAAAACTGAATTTTCAAATGAGAAGGAGTAAAGGCAAAAAAGGAAGAATAAATAGGTGGTCAGGAAAATGCAGCCACCATTGGAGAGAAAGAATGTAAAGTCCCTGTCCCAGTAAATAAAGAAAGGTAAATTGAAGCAGACAGCCTAAAACAGATATTGGATTTTGAAAAAGTTAGCTTTCGGAATGTCTTGAAAAATACGCAAAGAGGTGCTGCTGAAAGTCAACAGACCCCCAGGGAATTTAATTTTTAAGGTGGAAAGACAACTTTGTAAAACAGAGAAAAAAGGAAGGTAACACAAGGAAATAAGATGTTTGAATGTAGTGTTCAAGTCCATTCTTCAATTTCATAGAACTGAAATTAAATATGGTTTACTAGCTCTAGTTCGCAGAGTGAGTTACTCTCATCCGGGACGAAGTAAGTAAATGAGGATCGTTTTGTTGAGACCTGTACGACCAGGACCGACAGGTAAAAAGCACTAACTGGGCTAACGATTAGTCAGGAACTACTCGGCCGTCGAGGGAGTTTGTTTATGTAGTAGAGCAAGTAAATGTGACTAGAAAACTTGTACAAGATTTAAGGGAAAATGCTAATTTTGAGTGTTTGAAGCTTCCCTGGAATTTGCCGCTCATATAAATGTCGAAATATCAGCACCAATAACAGTTGGTCTCCAGAGTACCTAATTGCAGCCAACTGTGACGTTTCATTTGACAGAGTTCGACCAGCATTCCAGTTCTCCAGAGACGACTTGACTGGTTTCTACGATGAAGTATTCGTAGGAGAGCGGGAGTTATGGTCACAAAAGTGGAAGCTCTTCAAAACAAACTACTTAAAACGTATTTGAGGAACACAATAAGAGAAAATAGACTGAATGGACTTGATTTACTATTTATTCACAGACTTATCTATAGAAATTACCAACGATCAAGCCATAGACCATTCTGCTATCAGCCTATCCCATAAGTAATACCGCACCCGAAACGCTACCGTCAGTCAGGAGAATAGTCACCATCGGACTCCACAACACTCTGCCACCTGTCAACCAGTTCTTGAATCCCCCGCTGAAAGAAGTCAACGGTTTTGGAAGCAAACAACTGGGTCACTGTTCGTCGCACGTCGTCCTTATTTTGCAGTGTTTTTCCGGAAAGGTGGTTTTGCAAGCTGCGAAAAAGACAGTAGTCTGTTGGTGCAAGATCTGGTGAAAAAGCCGGGTGCAGGAGTTTGTCTCAGCCACATTCCTCGATCTTAGCACAGGTTCTTCTTCCTGCGTGTGAGTGAGTGTTATCACTGGGGATGAGAATACAATACCCTTACGATTAACCAGAGCAGGACGTTCCTCCAACAATGTAGTCCGAAAGCGTTCAAGCCGCTGACAGAGACATCTGCATTGATGGTTGGTTATGTGGCGAGAGCTCAGAATGAATTATCCCTCGGATATCTCACCAAACACTCAACATCGCTTTGATCCCGTTTCAGCACAGTTCCTGCGTCCTCCACTTTAGGTATCCACTGCCGCTTGCGTGTAATGTTATGGTAGAGGACCACTTTTCCCCCGTCACCATTCTGTCCAGAAATTTCTTATATCTGCGACAAGTGAGCAGGGAACTGCATATGTCAACTCGCTGTTACTTCGGTTGAGGCGGTAGCGCATGGGGTACCCATTTTTCGAATTTCGACACATATCCAAGGTCCTGAATATGACGATGAACGGTCGAATGTGTGACATGGATTTTGCTGGCCAATTCATCAATAGTTTCCATTGGATTTGGGTCCACCGCCGCTCGCAGGGCATCATTGTTCAGCTGCACAGGTCGCCCTTCTCGTGGATTATCGGTAATAATGGTGTCCCCAGACCGAAACCTCTTGAACCATCTCTGGCTCTTTGACATAGCACAGCATCCTGACCATGATACGGCGTTAATGTTTCGTACCGCTACGCTGGCTCGATGCCCCTGGTGAAATTCATTCAGGATGACATGCCGTACGTGGTCCTCCGACACTGCCTTGATCAAACACAAAACACACTTCCAAAAGTGGAGTAAACCGTTCTCCTTCTACACTCTGCTGCACAATCAGCTCTATGACTCAGCTATGGCACGTGCCATCTACTTCGCAATTCGTTCGTTAGATGGCGTCATTGTAACGGCCATTGCACATAAGATATTACTTATGAGATAACCTGTTAGATCTGGGAATTCACGATGCTTGCAATTTGATGTGCAAAATATAGTTAAAAATTAAAAGTATTTTGTTGATAATTACTATTTTTATACTATTCTATTCTAACGATTCGCAATGCTAATATAAAAACAAAAGATTAACCCCAAGTTCAGTTCATACAAAATTGATTTATCAAAATATTAATATAGTAATGATTTGGTGGTGTAATTAATAATTAGTTACACCTAGCAGAGCCTTTCGACGTAGGATCCATGTTATTGTGGTTAATAAATAGAGCCTAGACACTGTTCACTTTTAACCGACACCTTTTATTACAAAAGTCCACTAATATGCGTTATATACAAAGATTTACAGATAATAAAATCAGGGCCCGGAACATGGGCTTGTAATGAAGTTAACGTGAATCACCTCTTTCATGTAGTGACTTACGTCGACTTTGGTGTTTGCGGAGTGGAGGGAGTTGCAGAGCGGATTTTAACTCCAGACGAAGTTAGAGGAAAAAGGTTCTCCGACTCCAGACCAAGTCGGCGGTAGAGTTAGGACTCTTGACTCCAGAGCAAGTCAGAGGGGGAAGAGGTGACCACTAGTCGAAATGATTAAGTGATACTCTTAAGGTATCAGGTTGGCCTTTTAGAGGCCTTTCTTGTAGGCGTGATTACCGCACTTGCAAGCTTCACCGCTTGGAGTCGGCGTCGTCTGCTTTCATAAACTGATTATGTGTGCATTTCATAATTCTTTGTGTTTGTTGTGATTCTGTTGACATATTTACAGACTAATCCAGTTCCCATTGCAATATTTAATTTCCCCCACACACTATTCAGAAATTATGCTACTTCAGTTTTGACTAGTAGTTAAGTACGTATATACTGAGAAAAAGAGGTTAACTGAAAGCAGAAATCATAAAAAAATCTTTTATAAGAAACATTGATGTTTGTTTAAAAACTGTGTTATTTCAGAGCAGATATTACATTTTATCCATAGATGTACTATAGTCGTTAGATACAAGTATAATATAGCAAAAAGTTCGGAATATGCTAAATATATTACTGTGTACCCCTGCTACCTCTAAAATGCAGCCATATACGATCCACCTGCCCCCCGAAAAATCCTGCGTACGCCATGTCCCTTTGCGCTATTGCTTGCGGGCGCGCAAGACAAAGAATATTCTTTAATATGTTATTGCAATTTTCACTTATGAATAGTTTTTATCTGGACTTCTGAATTCAATTATTAACATCTGGAGAATAATGCTCATTAGATGGCGCTGAAGAAGACTTTTCTTCAATTAATTAATTTTCTATCAACTTTTCCCAAAACTGGATACTTTAGAAAAACAATGTAATAATAATAACTGGACTATGAGAAGATTAGGGGTTTGCATAGCAGTTTGTAAGCTATATCGCAGTACAGTCAAACAAATGTATTATACTGCATATATTCTTTTACGAATAACTTGCTTCATTGTGCTAAGAATTGGCGTAATCAGTTTTGCCGCTAGAACTGTAGCCGTGTGGCCCCCAAGTGCCTCTATGACATTGTAACGCGGTTACTTAGGAATTATACTGCCCAATCAGATCCTAGATGTCGCTGTCAGCTGTAGCATTGACATTATGAATATTTATCTGTCATATTAAAATATATGTTTGTACTTTATAATATTTAAATGAATATGGCACTATAATCTTTTGAGGTATAAAGATAAAGAATATTACTGCATTGCCAATTTATATACGGTTATAGTTGGGTGCCTGTAACCATTTATGCAATGTGATGTGTAGACCCGAGCAAGGATGTACCTTGACCAGAGACAGAGAATATATTGATACTAATAAATATAGGTATTGTCTCTATTAACGCATTTTTCTTGTGGCTATTCCAAAGTATTGTGTAAGATTCCTGTATCAATGAATGCCCTGTCTTAGGTGTTTCCTGTACAGCCTGAATTTTCACTTTACAAGCAGTGCTATGGTCGCTCACTTGACGTTAACCAGCGACGTGAACTAGGGCACCGGCCCCGCCCACTTCGCGAAAATTCACGAAGCTTGCCGAGTGATTAGTCGTCTGCATGCCGAAGGCCACGGAACAAATTAATGCGCAAATGTTTACGGAAAAACAACAAAATTTTTAAAGTTTATGTTTATTTGAAATGAAAAACACTTACCTTATTTATACCGAATAATCCATGTGTTGAGGTTATAACGTAGGCTTCGTTGAATTCCCAGATGAAATACAGATAAGTGGGAGGAAGCGAGTTAAAAAAAGTAGTGAAGTTCGATCATGTGAAATACTCCAAATATACACATCACATTTCAACTGAAGTTTCTCTCTCTCTCTCTCTCTCTCTCTCTCTCTCTCTTTAAACGAGTTTCCAGATCAATATAATAATACATAACATCATATTTTAAATAAAAGTGTTAAAACGCAAGTTCCAAAGGAAACACTCCATAAAATATATATACATCACATTTCGGCTTCAGTTTTAAAACGCAAGTTTCAAGCAAAACATACACACACACGCACCAAAAGAGCATACATTGTAATGTACTCTTCCTCGGTTCACTTGGTTCACTCATGGTGTAACAGTAAGGATACTGCAATATCCTGTACTTCAATTGAACTTGGTTTTGTAATCCCTTGCTTATGCGTAACTTTCTTTTTCTTGGTCGAAAAGAGTTTTCTCTGTTTCTCTTCGCTGTCGTGGATTTCGAATGTAATTTGGGAGCTTTATGGGAACGAATGAATTAAACAAATGAAACAAACGCCCATAACACAACTATCACGAGTCCTACAGGCTCTAAACAAAGCAAAAATAACCAAAACAAGGCAACTAATTACTAGCAACCTTGCCAACTAGACCACGGGCACTAACCACAAAGGTACCAAACCAGAAACCTTTCCAAAACATTAATGGAAACGACAATTGAGCTAAACCAACTCACAAGGTTTCATAGGACGAAAATCAATAGCCATTACAGGCACAAACCTGCCAGTGCACGGCCAGCACTAATTATACACTCTCTCTGATATGTAGGCTCCCACATAGCACAAACAAGTATAGTATATGTATAATAGAGATATGATTTAGACGTTCCATACATCTAATAGATATGAAAAATTAAGCTAGAATACATATACTAGACGTATATTCAAGGTTTATATGTCCTACCTTATACGTATGCCACATGTATAATACATGTCTAGTTAGATATTTGTCATACATTTGGCAGACATTCATGAATTGATTTAGACATTCAATACATCTAATATATATGAAAAAATAAGCTAGAATACATATAATAGACGTATACTACAGGTTTATATGTCCTACCCTTATAGGTATGCCACATGTATAAGACATGTCTAGTTAGATATTTGTCATACAATTGGTAGACATGCGTTAGTGCGTGTAGCGTGGCATTCCTCTTAATTTTTGCCAATTTTTTTCGAATGTTTGAATACACACTTAACAGTCTTTTAGTATACTAAAAATTCACACTCGAGTAGTCTGTGCGTACGCATCCTCATCATTTACTATAGTTTATCATAGTAAGTGATGAGGATGCGTACGCACAGACTACTCGAGTGTGAATTTTTAGTATACTAAAATATTGTCAAGTGAGTATTCAAAAGTTTGAAAAACAAGGGCAAAAATTAAGAGCAATGCCAAGCTACACGCACTAACGAATGTCTACCAATTGTATGACAACTGCTTATGTTCGCCATCCCACCTGAGGTTTTCAGTGTTTTTCTCTGTCTCATGAGGCGAATACCACGCTCTGACTTCTGCATTCGCCTCATAATTCTCCAACGGCCGTAAGTCCTTTGACAAGTGCATAAGGACAACATATAGTACAACAAGTAAGTACAGTACTGCACATAATATATGCGTACACTTTGGTAAATTTATTTTACACAAAATCCTGGATATTGATTATATATAATACAGTGAGCGTTACTATTTACCTAATGGGTGGCACAAAATATAACTAAAAACTGCAGTAAATTTATTTTACATTAACAACAAATAATCACACCACATTTCTGGAATGCTTCACTAACTTTCCATATATTCTTCACTATGCTTGCAACGGTATATTATAGACAGAATAATCGTTCTACATATTTTCAATATCAACTTTCCCCGCTATCTTGGGAGAAACAAGCAGAAGAGTAAACAGATATATCAGATGGATCGTGAAACATGCCCTTCACCACATAGTCCCTAACACACTCTCAAAGAACTATAATGGGTATATGGTCAAATCGTAACTAATATAAAAGTCCAAAATTTAAACTTTGATTAAACATTTTATTATTTTCAAGCACATACATTTTTTGTCTTAAAACAACCATCATCTTGATCATTGGTTGAAAAAATATATTTAACGGGATACTTAAATTACAATATGTGTAAACCACAAACATAATTAGACATTTATAAAGTTATAATGTATATGGATTGTATTTCGTTGAGTGCCAGAAAAACGGAAAATCCTGGAAAATCTTTTAATACTGGTACGTGATAATATTTTTTTAGTTAATTCTGCACATGATGTTCCTTGTTCTAAACAGCAAATCCTTGCTCTCTGAAGATCTTATTTGCTTTTGCCCTCTTCCCTTTGCCTGGCGAAACTTTTTTTTTCGCTTCAAATTCTTTTCAATCTACTTATAATCCACTTGACTCAACACCTGAAATACAGAGGATTTGTAATGTTGAAAATGTTTACAATAACTGTACAGTACATATTGACCACAGAATGTAAAAAACACTTAAGTTTAAAGTATTCATACACTATATCATCTTCATACTCAAGTGAATAATGTAACAATGGAAATGCAGTACGTCGGAAAAATATGCAGCGCTGTTTCAAAGAAATATGCAGCTGTCCTGCCTTTCCCATGGCTTTTCCCGGGTTCACAAAACGAATATCAAGATGGTACCTCAAGTGAGGCCCTGGCCGTTCTCTTCCCATCCCTTTACTGGAAGAGTGATTCTTCCGAGTCACGGGTTTAGATCATAGTTGCTGCGTAGCTCACAGAAAGGAATTTAAAACAATATAAATAGGGCCCTTTGCTAAGAGAGAAACAACACAGCCTCGAATGAACATTTATCAATAAAAAGAAAAGTTAGATTTAGGTACAATAAAGTATTTTCATAGACATTTTTCTTGACTGTAACAAATAGAACATACTTGGCAAGTATACGAGTTTTAAGTGACATGTCATTTTTATTTACCTCACACAATGTGATATAGATGATAGATTGTTTTTAAAAAATATCCCGTTTAAGATGGTGGTATTTTGAGAATTAATATTCTTGATTTGATAATAAATCTGGTTTATGCATCCATAACACGCTGTTTACTATATTTCAACTTACGACTCAAATTCACATTAAGACAAGAAAAAAATCCGATGAAATTGTAGAAGCTCTGTCTTGAAGTAAGGAAGGAGGATTTATTACTTCTCCTTACTTTTGCCTCTTCATATGCATTCAAGGTGGAATGTTTTAATATCCTAAGGTCACTTGTACGAAGAAACAGAAATAATCGGACTGCTACTGACACCGAAGTTTTTTTTTTTTTTTTTACATTTTCGGGGAAGACTATTCTAATATTTAAAACATTGGTAAACTTTGTTTTGTAGAAGCCATATTTAGTACCTTTCGACTTCGTCTCTCACAATTAAATGAATGCTATGCTTGTTAAAATTCACAAACATCCTACTTATGTTGGTTGGAATGCCCTAGGCGGGATTCCAACCCGCGACTTTGGAGACGCTCACACCGCACGACTACCTTGGTCGTCAATTTTAATTTGTTGTGCCACTTGTAAATTGAAATTGAATTTAAATTAGTGTTAACTCATTTAATACGTCTACAGTCTACACATATTACAGCAACACACTTCATATACAATGAAAGCAACATGCATGTCTTATCAAAAGCACGAAGTCCAAAAATTTAACGATATGGAACTTTTATTTATAAAATACACAATGGACACATTTGGATATACTGTAAAATGTAAATAGGCTACATTTTGCACGAAAATCTTACAGAAAGTACTGAGAAATTGGGTTTAGGAAATATGATTTTTATTTCCAACAAGACAATGACTCTCGAGGCAGAGTATAGAAATAGTTCCGCAGTGGATTGTATGGAACACGCCTTACACTTCGAAGGCCCTACGTCAGAAGTCTTATTTAAATTCCATGGAGAATAGATAAAATGAACCCGAAAACAGGGCTAGACAACATTATGTCGTAACCAGAATAGAACTGAAGCAGTTTATGAACAATGAGATAAATAGGTTCAGAACTGACTAAGAAATATGTTCATTTAATGCCAAAAGCAATTTCAAGGGTTATGTGGAACAAAAACTCAATCCGGATCAACACTTCGAGCACCGATTGTCTCACGGCAGACGTATGAACTGGCGTTGTAATTATTTTTATATATATCGGTACATATAATTTTTTAAAGTCAGAGGACAGGCAATCAGCTCTAAGGGGGGCCTGCCTGCCCTGATCGCACACCAATTATGCCAATGTTAATATATCGTAAACATTATTACATTTTCAGCCGTATTTAGAAACGTTTTTTGGAGTGGCTTTCGCTGTACTAACGAGTGACTGACAATGCTAATCCGTTGTTAGTCACTTGGTAGTATAGCGCTAGTCCTCCACCCCCAAAAAAGCGTATTTGAAAATTTTCAATACGGTTGTGTGTGTATGGTTGGAAACAAGAAAAGAAAAATTCAGATGGTATATCTGAAACTCCACCTAGAAGTAGGGAGGAGTAATTGCCCATTTTATTCTTCTGTCCTCAAGTCGTTTCAAGGAACATTTTTTATCGTAAGATATGTTTACATTATAAAATAGTGTTACTCTTGGTCATCGAGCTCTACGTTACGATACTGGAGAAATCGGCAACCATCGAATGATGCAGAGCAAATATTAAACGTCGATCGTCCACTTCCAGTCTAATCCAATATGGACCAAATTTTCAGTTTTAATTAATAAGTTTTTTACGCTTCTTATCGCTGTGAGACCCCGTATTTAATTGTCTTAATTCTTAAGTTATGCATGTACCGGACTGTGCATATAATAGTGCTTGCTGTAAATCATATTAATATTTCTTGCAATAAATAAGACATAAATAAGAAACGATAAAAAGAGTAAGAAACTGAAAATTTGGTCCATATTGGTTTATATTGCAAGTGGACGATCGAGATTAAATGCCCTCTCTGCTCCCTGGCTTCAAATATTCTTTAAAGCTTTAATGACATCGATCAGTCCAGTATCACTTTTAGACAGAGGTCAATGCTGTTGCTAAATGAATAGGGTGCTTGCCCGAGTTTTCGAGAGTGACTCGAGGGCACAAAACAGTAAAAGTCATAATCATTTTTTTTAAACAGGGCGAAAAAAAAGTCAAATGCATCTTAATAAGCGAAAATAATTGGTAAAAAAAAAAACATTGTGTCAAACGATTATATCAGTATATCTCCAACAAAATTTTCAAGATTTAAACATGACTGCATTCACTTTTCAATATATTGTGAAAAATTATGTTGGTGCTTACCATATTATTCCCCAAGTCGCTCATATATTACTTTATTATGCAAAAGCATTAGTAAAATATGAAAATATTACTTTACAATTAATTATAAAACACTCACCGAACATAATTTTAATGATTTCCGCTTTCCATTACTTTTTCTTCCTCTCTCTCCCTTTCCAGCTGAATTCTTGTGGAACCTTATTTATAAGAAGTCTCCAAAGCATTAGCTTCACAGTCATTTGTCGTCACGCCGTCAATTGATCCCAAGAAGCTGAACTGAAATAACAGGAATATTTACTAAGAAAAAGTATTATTACAGGAAGGAATATAACGGATACTTAAAATTTTCTAAAAAAACAACATTTAAGACCATCTAAGCTAGCCATTTTCATAAAATTACAATATTTTCTCAGACCTTGATTTAAAAAAAAATGCAAAATACCTTAAGCAAGGTAGGAGATTTGAAGAGGAGATGAAGGACTCATCCCATTTCGGTCCTGAACTCTAAAATAATCACATTTGTTGTGTTATTGTAGCCATATATGTCAAACTATTTAACCTACAACATAATCATGATAGTGAGAAATGAACAACAAATTCACCAAAGAAATAATTAAAATCTGAAGATCAAATAAAAAACAGAAAAAACAACAACAACAATATACTGTGTATAGAATCTTAATATGCTTTTGAACAAATAATGTGTCTCTACAAGGTTCGTATTTGGCCGCACAAAATGCTGGAAATAATTTTTTTGGAAGTGAATTTAATATAGAAACATGTAGTCAAGAGTGAAGAGCCTGTGATTTCCAAACTTAATGTTATCCTGCCTATGCTTTCATAAATTTAAACCAAGCAAAATTTGAAATCGCATGAGAATCTTTCTTCACATGTCCAAACACACAGCATACTGGGAAGATAAAACAGTCCTTGAAGTATGTCCACACCCCTCCAAATTTCCACAAAACATTACTTTAAAAAAAAAAGCTTGATCAACCGTTGATAGAAAGCTTCAATTTCACACTTAGAAGTCCCTAATTTGAAAATCTTGGGAAAGAGACTGGCATTACGTACTCCCTGAACAAATCCAGTTTAGGAAAAGCACGGTAAATCAAACTAAGCAGTCTTAACATAACATACTGTAACTATCCGGGATGTTATACCCATCCACCCGCACGAGCGGCCGCTTCAGTTGGCTTTGCAATTGGAAGTTGATAGGAACAATTTCAGCGGCCGCCAATCCTGACTTTCTTGCTGTACAAGTTTTATCCTCTCCCAGGCAAATGCAGGGATGGTACCTCCAAATGTGACCTGGCCGACTACCTTCTAAGATATTCTTTCCCTGCTCTGTCCCGCCCGGAGCCTAAAATACATAAAGACCATAAATAAAATCAAATTCAATTCCTTCCCGCCATACGAAAGTTTATTGCAAATAAAGACTGCGGTATGAACTGCCGGGTAGCCGTGCGGTCTACGACGGAAGGCCAACAACTAGAATGTCCCGGGTTCGAGTTCCGAAAGAGGCATGGGAGTGGATTTTAATGGCTAAGGGGCAAATCGTGACGGGACCGAAGTACACAATTTCTAGACTGGCCCATAATGAAGTTTACCAACGTTTAACCAAACACTGCGCAGAACCACGCTCGCACGTATACGGTACACACACTGACACTCCACAACCACTATTTGAGTGGCATTGACCTTGACTCGGAATAAACACATGATACACAAGGCAATTTGGTGGCGTTTTATTGAACGTGCATAACAAGCAATGCGTCTGGCAAATGCCACTTCGCGTAAATTTCCAAATATTAATTTTGTTGTGTATAATTCATTTTGCCTACTTATAATAGCGTATGAGACAACTTTTTATAAGGTACCACTTTAAATGTGCTGAGAACATTGTTAACCAGTTTTTGACAATAATTTCAGTGGGAAAAATATGTTCAGTAAATAGATTTTAACATAATCACGCTGTAGAAAAGCAATACCTGGCAACGTAAATGAATTGTTATTGGAAACCTGTCCTCTCTCACTCTTTTTAAATTGGAAATTTATTTATGACTTTTAGGCATCTTTGACACAGATGGGACAGCATTAGAACGAAGTCGGCTAGGGCCTAGTTTGAAGGTACCGTCCCGATAGTACAGCCTCATGTGACTGCAAAAACTTGTCTGGATGGCATTCTGCTGGGAGCGGACCTAGGCCCTTCCAAATGTGAAATAATGCTCTACTACCAGAGCTAGGGGTCGCTTGGTTTATCCGTCCACTTCCCTGACTGAAACCTTCTCTATTTGCACCAAGAGTGTATAAAGCTGGTCCTCACTGCAGCGTTAAACAATTATTTTTCTCTCGTGTACAAGGACAATTTAGTAGCATTTTTATATAAGCAGTAGGCCTAAACTGTTTCTGTATTATCTGTAATATAATCTAACACCATTGGATGGACCAGTCCTCCACACCCTTCCCGATTGATTTCCAGGTATATATTTAATGTGAGAGATATTATATAATGCATGCAATATCACACGCAGTATACATAGTGTATAAGGGTGTTTCGCTGCCGAAATATACCGTAATGAGAGTGCATCTCCTTAATTACATAGGTTCTGTTTCCTACTCAATTATTTTAGGTTTGGTTACTATTATATTTTCCTCCAGGTTGGCGAAAGCATAAACACATACTGTTAAAACATAGAGAAATAACATTATAATTACTCACCTGATTAATGATTTTCTTCTGGAGATTATTCTTTTATTTTGACCGCTTTTCTAGCTAATACTGTGACATATCAAAAATATTTCATTACACAACTTCCCACTAGCAGGCAACTGCTGCAAAACCGTTCGCTGATCCTGAGTCACTAAACAAAGAACAAGCGCTTCCGTTAAGCCTTGAATGAACAAAAGACAAACGCGTGGCGTATGAAACATACGTATATCTAATAGACGTATAATGGATATCAATGAATAGACCAAAACTGCTGGAAGCTACAAAATCAAACCTGAATGTCTACTAGACGAATAAAGTTATGGAATTTAGACCTTAGACGTTATCTGGCTCTCTATACCTTCTTCAGATATCTATTATACATTATGTGCTATGTGGGCTACTAGACCACGGACAAAAATGTAATATACCACGCACACAGCAAAGGTTTTTGCTAATAAGAAAACTATCTTTGAAAAGAAAAACAGAAAGAACCGACCACCAATTTCACACATTTTTTTTAAAGAAACAAGGCAAGTAAAGAAAACAAACAACAAATGTTATCATAGAACATTTATGCACACACAGGTATACATACTCTTACATGCACATGAGATAATTTGTTTCTGGCGTGTGTACTCACTTGTCATATAGATATAATGAAAAACACAATCACACACACACCTTATTTGAACGAGTAAGAAGAAATCATCCTAAAGAAAGTCTTGGGCAGGCATAGTGGTTAGTGCACTCTCCTTTTATATGCAAGGCCACAGGTTCAATCCCAGCCCGGTCTGGTTCCTGAAAAGGAGGCTGGAAATTGACCCAAACTGGAACAAACCAAAAACTTCCCGAACACGTTTTACATACCCGACTAGAAACAATGTGAGACCTCGGAATAGCCAAGAGGTTAGCACGCTCACACTTTATACAGGAGGTTACGGGTTCGATTCCCGCCAGACCCACTGAAAGACCGGTTTAGAATATGCCTTACTAAAAAAAACGGTTGGCTCCATCCTTAGAAACTCATGCACCCACCCAGAACATTAATAACAATTGAACGGATCAAACAAGGTGCAAACTGCATATTTAAACACAAAAACAACACAATACTGATTAAAATACATACTAATAACACAATAATTCTCAAGCACAACGACCTAGCATTCTTAACTAACATAAAAACCAACCTGTGAACACGGCACAGTTGGGTCCTGAACCCAGTACCAACGTGTTAAACATACAAAAAATAATTCCGCAAACTTAAGAACCCCAGCAGTGGTAAAGAGTTTCTATAATAAAAAGATGCCTCACAAATTGGATGAAAAACGGGCCCTATCTGCCTAAGGATGCCCTACCGTAAAAATAAGAACCCAAACTGTATCCACGGACTGTGATGACTCCGAGGTACTGGGCTTCAAACTCCAGTACATGAATTATATCAGTAACGCAAAATGTTGGTGCAAATTTTTTCCCCGTCCGTTACTAAAGTGCATAGAACAAATTTAAGGTGATTTTTCTTAATTGGTTGTTCTCCATGAAACTTGCGTTCGTGATATCTGAATTTTTCAAGGTGATTGAATTGTTTATCACAATTTGGGCATTGATAAGCAAATGATTTCTGGGTCTTTAAAGGAGGCGCGATTTCGTTTAATTTATTCGGATGTGCTTTCGAAACATGACACCTAAGTGATTTGTTGTGGTCATAGTTCTTACTACACTCTGAACATACATGCTGTTTAATTTCGTTCATTTTGATCGGCTTTGCTCACACATCAACCCACTATAAATACGAACACAAAAACACGGCTCCACTAAATACGAACAGAAAATAGGAGAGTATGTGCTCTCCCTCCCACTCCTTGGCTTTGAAGACTACTCACTCGGCATGCTTCGGTAATTTTCGCGAAGTGAGCGTGGCCAGTGCCCTAGTTCATGTCGCTGGTTAACGTCAAGTTGATCGCTCTTGTGTTCGTCACGGTGTTACCTATCATAGTTGAATTATCACTTTTATGAGGATTCTTATGGTAGTGCAAGCCCTGACGGGGCAACAACGGCATACACTTGCTTGGACGAGGAAGATGGGTGAAACCGCCTTCTCTCAGAAGTGGGAATTGACTGTGCAACCCATAACACCTTCAGTACACTCTGATTTACCCTGTTATAGAACCAGCGCTTTTAATAATTTTTAACGCCTCTTTTTCCGTGTTAGCGCCTAGTGCCAAATTTAACACCTTTCCATAATAGCTTGCAGTGACCACCTTTGCTTCTGAAAATTTCTGAAAGTCTCCTATTCCCTTTAGAGAATCCCTTGCTCAGTTTTGAAACGCATTTTTGGATAGGGCAGGTTTGAAGTATTTGAAAATACCATGCTGCATTAGTTCTACTGTCAATGGTATGGAAATAAGAAGCTCTACAGTTCATATTCTCGCTCTTTCGGCAGCCTCTTGGGCCGAAACGAAGCATTTTAACGCCCTCGATTGATTAGGTGACCTTTTAGCGCCATCTAAATTTTCATTTAGCGCGTTGTAGCGACTTTTGCTGCTTCTTTGGCGCGTTTCTTACCTCTGTTGTTGACATGACTGGGCGTAACCTTTTGAACCCCTCAACAAGAGGTGTATTCTTAACTAACTATGGATTGAAACAGTCTGTAACCTCTACTTAAAACGATGTCCATAAAATCATCATCGGCGAAATGACCCTGTAGATTAAATATGCTGTTGACGAACTGTGCTTATCGATGAAATGAGCTGTCGACAAAATGTGCATGTCGACGAAGTGAACTGTCGACAAAGTGACTTGTCGAAATGTACCTGTCGACATAGTGACTTGTCGACAAAACGTACCTGTCAACGAAGTGAGCTGTCGACAAAGTGGCTTGTCGACAAAACGTACCTGTTGACGAAACGTACCTGTCGACAAAGTGGTGTAGACAAAGTAATCTGTTGACAAAATGGTTGTCGACAAAACGAACCGAACTCATTTGAATTATTTCCCGTGTTTCATCCAAGATGTCGCACCCAATAACTTTTGTTACTTTTAAATTGCTTCTACAGTGGTAAATTAAAGGAGATGAATGATCAGGAGGATTCTATTTTAAATAATTATAAAACTTGCTTCTTGTGATACACGTTATGGAAGCCTTACCCTCCCTTTCTCTCCCGCTTCTCTTTCTCCTTTTCCTTCCGGTTGTGAAGTATTTTAAATGAAACCTTTTTAAAGCTTTGCCACTTAAGTTAAGTAAGCACATAAGTCGTGTAGTTTTGTTTGAAGTAAAGAAAGATAGCTTAAAATTCTATTTTGTCCTGTCTTATATATAAACCTTTCTATATAAGGTTAAAGGTGACCTGGCAAGACGTCAGTATCCTGCTAATTAAAAAATAGTGCTAACTGCTAGAAAAACTGCTTTCATGAAACTGTGAATAACAGAAATTATACTTAGCAGGAATACTTTTTTTATTTGAATTGAAAGCTAAGACTTTAATTTCCTTTCTGGTGTTGGGACTGTGAATAGAGGTCGACTGAGTGGAAAACTTTGACGAAGTTATTCTCGTTTGTTGTTCTGTGAGTTCCGCGATCTTTCAATTCAGTTTTTTACATTTTTCTTTTGTGTTGATATTTGCTGCTTCTTAAGGAAAATATTGCTCGGAGTGGGAATAATTAGTCATTTGAAGCAAAATACTTTCTTTCTTGGATTTAGAATTAAAATCAATACAAAGATGTCACGTCAGTAGTGCAGGGAACAATTAAGCTTTAATTTTAGTGAATAAAATTGTGATTTGTTTTGTTGAAAGACCAATTAATATTTTTATGAGAAATCACTACGGATATCCCTGATTCAGAACAGTTCTTTTCATTAAGATTTTCCTGGAGTTGTTTGGGAGTAAGCAAGTCTGGGGCTGAATGCTTCTAATATTGCGTGTCTTGCGGTGCTGTTTCGTTACATATTTATTAAATAATATAAAAATTTGTTTTATTTTGAACATTCTGAATAGATAGCAATCTTTACAAAACTGAGCTTTAGAATTTGCATAAACAAGTAATGTTGTACACCTGTTCAATAACAAAGAGACAATATTTACAAAAAAAGTATGATAAAATCAATGTTGGAATTAGTATAAAATAATTACTAATAATTTCTAGAGTTAAAGAAGTTACTCTTTCGGTTTTCACTGCAAGTTGCATGTTGATCACCTCCATGGAATCACATGTCACTTCCATGGTTCATCACTTGGCCGAATTGTTAGAACGGCGAAGTGGACACGTGAACCCAGGTTGAAATACGTTAGAATTCATTGAACGAAGTGGTTTGTAGCTCACTTTAACAAAAACTGTAGGTCCTATGCTTAGAAGATAAATGGAAGTGCTCGTTTAGGACGTTATTAACAATTAAAAGGCATAGGCAAAGGATAAAGCTCCTTGTAACAGGCAAGCGAGAACGTTGCATATTTTTTTAAAAAGAAATCATTTCTGACGCCTGTTTTTACAGTTTTCTGTATTTACTGAGAGGTTGCTATGCAACAATCTATTTTTATTTATTTTCTCCAAATTTTCAAAACTAAAATGACCACTTTATTTATAATGTCCCGTTAGTTGGTTTCGTTTAACAAATTATAACAGCATAATTATAGTAGCTGTTTTAGTTAAACTTCGTCAGATGGCAGAGCTACTCAGATTCATATTTCAGAGGCTAGTACGAGGATTGTCGTGACTTTGAAAGACTGAAACGTATTCACCTGTTGATAAATTATATTACTCTCAATTTACACAAAAGATGAATGAAGACATTAATATATTAAATTCATTCCAATTCCTGTGACAAAAGCATGAAGACTGGGGCACTTGCATTAAGAATGTAGTTGAAAGATGCTCTTTGATCCACTTAAACGGATTGCATTTTATTGATCAAGTTACTCAGTCGACAGGTGTTTCGTCGATATCTCGTTTAGTCGACAAGGAAAGCATGTTTCCATTGACAGCTCACTTTGCCAACAGATGATCTGTCGATGAAACGTATCGGTTGATAAAGTGGTCAAGAAATTGATTGTCAATGAAATGAACCTTAGCGTTTTACAAATTTATCTACACTAAAAAAAATATATGTTTAGTCTCTGAAAGATAGGCGGGGTCGGAGCGCTCACCTCTGGCGTTTGGGGTCGTCGATTCAAACACTGCTCAAGTCATGTGGGCTTTGGTGGACAAACACCGTGTGCGTGGGTTTTCTCGGGATTCTCTCACTTTCTTCATTCCATCAATCATCCCATCATTATCCATTCGGTCTGAGTGAAAGTTGCCTAAACACCTTAAAAATTACCTTCAGATTCAAAATTCTGAATTGCTATTACCGCCCATAGAACGCTTTATCTTTATCAAAATTCTGAAAGATAGGCATCCCAAATAACACTTCATAACGGCAAGGTTGCATACACACCAGGATTACTTCACCAACGAATCCTCGCAACTCACAGATCGGGCCGTCGGTTTAACTGCAGCAAGGTCAGCTACCAAAATAGGAAAATCCTATTGGCTTAAAAATATGTGAGTGGCTCTTAAATCAAGGAATATTATTTACTTCAAAATTTCGAATTTCATTGGCTTCTATATTAGAGAAATATTTTTCCTATGGCCTTTATTCGAATAATTCATAAGAACCTTGCAACCTAGAACAGTTTTGTTTCGCAAAATAATAGTAAAAATGCGTAGTTGTCTGTTTTTCCTATTCAACATACATGAAAGGAATCTTTAAATGTGAAATATTTAATCATCGAATTTACTATAAAAATTCCAGTTGGTTGAAAATACAGTAACATGACGATTGTGTAGATGCATAAAAAACTAATAATACCAAACAACAGAAAATAATGCTTTCAAAACTGTTTCTTCTTTTATATTTGATCTCAAAGCATTTCACGTATACAATTATATGACATTTGCAATTCCTGTAGGAAGGGTAAATTATTTTGGGAAATGCAGGAGGATCTTGCTTGCAATTCCCAGGGGTTGTCATAGAATCTGTAGTATTGCAGGTACGAACTTTCACATACGACAGCTCAACATACTAGTGTCGACATTGTTTGCGGAAGAATTACTTATTAATTTTGCTGCGTGTCCTTATTTGTAGATTCTACATTTATTTATTATTTGCTTGTTTACTAAACCAAATGCAGTGTGAGCCACAGTTAATAAGTGATTATCTATCATTGTTATGTTAATAACATTGCCTTAACTGTGCGGGTTGAGCGCTTCTGGCTCTGAATCATTTGATTATAGTTGGAAATAACATTCAGCTAATTGGACTGTGTAACTACGTATGGAGATCGTAGTCGTTGAACAGAGAGCATCTGAGGATTAATACAATTGATGCTAATGCTAAGATAGAGTCTGCATCTGGTGTCTCTCATGAGTATTCTAAATATTAATTGAAGTACGCACAGAAAATTATACACATCACAATTACGCATATTAAACATTTGTATTTCTCTCATATCATAGGCATATATAAATTCTGGATACATTCAATTTAGTCAACATAACGAAAAGATGGATTTATGATTAAAATGCATAATTTAAAGCACAGACAATAGTATTAGATAAGAATATTATCCTTATAATACATTTTTGTTAAGTAAATATATGTATTTTTTCGCTGTTTGTAAAAAAAATTCCAAATGAAATTCTGTCATATTTATTTAAATATTCATAATTTTTATTGGTTCATAAACAGGTTACTCATTTATGCTTTTCGTTTAAATTAAAAAATGTCGCATAATTGAAAAACAAATAATTCCAAAACACATGTGAAGTTAGTTATCTTTATTCATATCTTTGATTACAGGATTGTGCTTTTTTGGATAAGTTTGCAAAAAATTGATTTCTTGTATTTATGTCAGAAATAAATAATCTCAAATATAAAACACAATTTTCATTAGATATATGTGAAAATTAATAGAAAACCCTTATAATTAATATTCAACCAAGTATTCCTTTTTTTAAAAAAAAAAACAAATAGTCGTTTAATGAAAAGTTTCAAGTAATTCTCACAGATAAATAAATAGAAACAAAAACTCATAACATGTGTCCCTCAGAGACCGAATCGCCGTAGCTCAGTGGTTAAGCGTTCGGGGAGGTCGTGGGTTTGATCTCAGCAGGTTTTTCCAGGGTTGTTCCTCAGTCACACCAGTTAAACCGGTATGACACCTTTAACATAGACCCTGGATGACACCTTCTCGAATACCATCTCGGACACCTTTCCCCTCCCCTATCCCGGCCTGATCATTAGATGCCTAAAGGCTAAAAATAAAAATTCAAATTTGTCCCTCAGACGAAACATTTGCCACCTGCACTAGCCATTCATAAACATAGCTTAAAAAGGTATATTGGGTACTACATTTTGTGTGAATTGCTAAACCGACACCACTTACGTCATTACTTTTCGAGAAATGACGTCATTTATAACGATGTCGTCTTAACTTTGAGCGGTTGTAGCTCCGAAAGTATAGTCACATTTCAAAATTTCTTTAAAGGAACTTTTTATTTGTTTTGATGACTGTGAACAATCACCTCACGAAGCTTCGGACATTTTTTCAGACACACAGCATATTTATTTGTCCATTTACGTTTTTTTTAAACTTTCTGATATAACCGCCCGTTGGTGCGGGGTGAATAACTATGTTGACAACTATAACAGTTGGATAGTTTTCAAAACTGGTTGATGACACAGACATCTCCAGTGCACCGAGCACCTGCGTGACCTCTCCCAGTACGTTAATGCTAAGTTTGTGCGGATAAGACCAACGATATGGAAACAACTTGAAATAGTGAATGTTTAAAAGGGGATTGGCAACACTAAGAACTGTTTTCTCTGCGGTGCCCGGAGTGCTTCTTTGACTTGCCCCAGTATCTATTGAAAATTGAAAACACGTATGCTAAATTTGGTGCAAACCAATGATGATTTAAAAAAAATAGGTTTGGCAACACTGAAAGCGGTGGTAATTATCTCTACGGCCTGACCCAGTACTAAAACACGTATGCAAAATTTGGTAGAAATTAATATACGCATGTAGATTTGTATAAGCAATATTATATAAACTATAAATTTTATAACAGCCAGAAGCCTTAATGGCAAAACACGAACTAAATTTTAGAAGATGGTAACGCCTAAAAGAGGTGGTTCTCGGAGAGTGTTGAACCAGATAATTATTTTCTACCGTGATGATGATTATTTGCAGGAAATTTTGTTTAGGCTTGTCAGGAAAGAAAAAAATGTATTGTTAAAATAAACAGCAATACTGGCAACTGGGGTGCTGAGAGTGGAGACCCCCATCAGACGTAGTTGTACGGTCGCAGGCAATATTCGTGCCACGTTTGGTAGGAATATGTCGAGTAGTGTTTGAGAGGCATATACTATATGGTGACAAATGTAAATTTAAAAATAGGTTGGCAACACTAGCAATTGAGGAGCTAGCGGGGTACTTAGCAACACAGTCGTTTTCTAAAGGAGCCGAAGAGGAAAAAATGGCGTAGATCTGGAAGTATAGAAGAAGTCTTTGGAAGAATGGGGTGTTTAAAGAAGTTGGCAACACTGACAACTGGGTGAATTTCGTCAAATCCTTTCCTAGGGATACATGATGAAAAAAACACTATACAATTTTTAACAGCTTATATCCACATTAATTACTAAGGCTTGTTGATTTCGTGAAGGAGTGAATAAACACTGACAAATTGGGTTCTTGGTGGAGGCCACAACCACGCAGTCGTTTTCTACAAGTGGCGAAGAGTATTCATACAAAATTGGATGTAGATATGATGAAAGGAGTAGAGCTATTTCCAAGAAAAATAATTTTTAAAGTTCACAACACTGGTATGAGGAGGTAAATTTCGTAAAATCCTTACTCTATCAGGGGAACTCAATATACTGGAGATAGACCGTATGCAAAATATCACAGCTTCTATAGCATTAATTACTGAGTTCTGTTCATGAATCGGTTAGTGAGTCTATTGGATTGGCAACAGTGAAAACTTGGGTTCTTGGGAAAGTGTAAGAACCCGTAGTCATTTTTTTAAAAGATAAAGAAGAGTATTATCACAAAACTTTGTATAGATATGATGAACGGTGCAGAAGCATTAAAAGAAACTGTATTTTAAAAAGTTGGCAACACTGGAAAACTGGGTTGAGTTTCTTAAAATGTTTCTTAGGGGAACTCTACATGATGGAAAAAGAAGTATGCAAAATTTATGAGCTCTGTCCACATTAGTTACTGAGTTCTGTTGATTATACGGTGAGTGAGTGAAGTATGATTTGTTGGCAACACTGAACACTTGGGCTTTTGTTGAAGCTTTCAACCCCACAGTCATTTCCTAATGGTCCCGAAGAATATTCATGCAAAATTTGGTGTATATATGATGAACGATGAAAAAGCAGTTGCAAGTAGATTTATTTTTTAGTTGGCAACACTGACAAATGGGGATGAATTTCGTTAAATCATCTCTACATGTTAGTGGAACTGTACATGTTGGTGGAAGACCACATGTAAAATTTCAAAGCTCTGTCTACATTAGTTTCTTCGTTCCGTTGATTATTTCGTACGTTAGTGATTTTCAATTATCAAAAAGAAAGAAATATATTGATATATATATATATATATAAATTACGACCCCAGCAACACAAATAAGCAAAAGAGAAGTATATATATATAATTTGTAACTAACCATTGTGAATAGCACTAATTTCCATATTTAAGATATCAAGAGATTTCATTCTCTCCAAATAAAATACAATTGGAACTTTAAATATGACCGTCGGAAAGAAGAAAAGACCGCAATGCAATCTTATGGACAGAGCACAGTAAATGTAGAAGAGCTCCATACAAATAAGCAAAAGAGAAGTACAACGGATGTTCTATGTATATTTCTACAATTATATTTATATACATAAACAGTGGATTGGGAAGTGATACATTAATTTTACAAACTGATTGTTACAAGTAATGTACGGAAAAAATGCGGAAAGTAACCGAAAAATCAAAATAGTGTTACATTGCAATTTGAAAAGAGTTTTATTGATTTTATACTGTAAAAAAAGGTACTGTATTTTGTTTCCAGTTAACAACAGTTGGGTTAATTTATCATAGATGTCTAACATAATCATAATATACAGGGAAAAGTTCATTAGGTATCTTTTCTGATAGGATATGAAGATGCATATGGATATTTCTCCATGATTTTAAGAAAGGAATAGACCTGATTTTTGTCCTATAATCGTCAGACTCGACTATTGGTTTATATAGTCAGAAATAGATTTTACATGTTTATGATCAAATGCATTAGATATAATGCTTGAGGATCTTAGGTGAACAATATAAGGAAGAATTTTCTTAAGTATCTTAGGATCTAGTATTCCCCTTAAAATATGCTATCTGCTCCAGAGTAATATAGTTTATAGGGGTGGGTTATATCCAGCCATTCCACCCATGCAATATGTATATCAATCAACAGCTTGACAAAAGAAAATAATTGATATCCAAATTAGCCATTCCAAGTTCGTCACTTCCGGTCCGTGGTTCCAAATTTAGTTTCCAGGGGTGAGGTATATCCAGCCACTTTGCCCCTACAATATGTATACCAATCGACTCAGCTGACAAAAGGAAAACATTGATACCCATATAGGCCATTTCCGGTTGGTGGCCACTTCCGGTTCATAGTCCACAATGTAGTTTCCGTGGGCCAGGTATATCCAGCCCATTCAATGTGTACACCAAACGACCCAAATTCACAAGAGAACTGATAAAAAACTGATATTGATCATTTCCGGTTGGCCACTTCCGATTCATAGTTCATAATATATGTAGTTCCCGACTGTGGGTCAATATGAGTATCAATAGTTTTCTTTTATTAACGTAATTCGGTTAATTTATATATTCTCTGGTTACAGTGGTTGGATATACCCACTCCCGGAAACTAGATAGTGAAAGTGAAGTCCATCCAGGTAAATTACCCGTAAAGTATTTTCCACAGGTTCCACGTCAAACAAACAATTTCTAATTCTATCTGTTCTTGATTAATCCATACTATATACAGGAAATTCGATTATCGATTTTTTTATTTTCAAAAAAGTAGTTGAAAAATATTATGAACTAAAATACTATCAAATATCTGTAAATTTTACCTCCTCATACAGTTTTAAAAGCAGTAAGATCTGTAGAGTTTAGAGAGGTATAATAAATATTAGTTACTCAAAATGATTTTGTTCTGTGATTTTTTTAAACACCAAGACCCCGTCTACAGGGTTAAAAATTATATTTTCAGGTCCGTTCGGAAAAGGTTATCGATGCTGCTTCGGAGCCCACTTTACCTTCAAAGTTGTACGTACAATTAATAACAACTCACAAGGAACACTCACCAGGTGTCAAAGCTCGATTCTGAAGAAAATTCGTATGCAGGTAAAGTGCCTAGGTAAACCTTCTCAGCCAAAATTAAAGGTGCTGCCGTCAACAATTAATAATGACAAGGGGATCCGAGACAGATGGAACGTAGAGAGCAAGTAAATCGAATACAGAGTACGGAAAACGTTCTTTATCTTATAAGCTCCAATATATATATATAGAAAGCAAATGCGTATTAATGGATAATTAACAGGAGGTGATACATGCTGGAGGATATGACGACAATGACCACCATCTTGAAAGAGAACATATTGACTATGCTTCAAATTTTTTAAATAGGAATTGGGTCATGTGATTTATCAATCTGTGCTGGAATGTTCCAAGAAACACAATGACGAAGTCAAATTTTGACATAGCTCTAATCCTGTACGACAAAATGACACCTGAAATCGACCTGCAGAATGTCACTGTCACCTAGCATTATCCTTATTAAAATTGGGACTTCATCCTCCGTTAGTGTATTTAAAACTTTATAGTGCACAAAATGTTAAGACCGTGAGGATCATATCTTCCAACACAACGACACCTCTTCTGTAGCCGTTTGGTTTTCGTTCCTTCAACTGTTTCTACAAAAAATGGTTTTTCATCATTCGCCTCACACATTCTCCAGGTCAATTTCAAGTGTCATTTTCTCGTACACGATTAGAGTTATGGAAAACTTGACTTCATCATTGGGTTTCTTGGAACATTCCAGCACAGATTCGGGGTCTGGGAAAGAAATTACATATGTTGGAATCTTAAAATTGCACAAGAAAATGAATTCTTATTACGTTTTACTCCCAAAATAGCAAGGAAGTAAGTGATGAACTGATATGACAGTGATAGGTCGGTATGCGAAAATTTCTTATATGTACCTTGACCCATGTATTGCGTTACCGGAGGAGGAGAAGTGATTTCAGGTGGTATTTTCCAAATTTTTATGCGTGCTGAAAAAGGAAATATTGTGCTGCAGTGAAGTTCTCGCACAAGTGCAGTGTATATTCATATATTGTGATAACTATTTGAGTGATGATTCTATCCGCCTGCAGCTGTGAAACCAATAAAAGTTATTATACAAAGGACTAGAGTGAATAGAAAGTTCTCGTGTATGGTCGACACCTTTGCACTTTCCTCCCCACGCATGCTTTTAAACACTACTGTATTGAATAATGCCAAGAAATTATGTAACGTAATCTTATAACCTGACAGGATAACTTTCCCTACTAGAACTTCTGACCCACTGGCGTAACTAACGGGCCCGCAGGGCCCACAGTGCGGGGGGGGGGGGCACCAGGGAAAGGGGCCCCGTGTCCAACCCCGTAGCCTCATTTGTTGAAAATGCAATGAGACAATAAAAAATATTTAAAAAAGACATGTTAGTTATTAACTCGAAAATGTAATCTCATTCATGATTCAATGTGTGTGTGTGTGTGTGTGTGTGTGTGTGTGTTTTAAATAATGTGATGTGCAATTTATACCATACGAGTTTATCAAGTCTCACACAGACATTTAAAAGCTGTGGATACACACATTACATGCCTTTGTTTTATTTTTTCCGTAAAATCCGACTGGTGAAATAATGAAGCCAAAAGGAAACGCACCGCTACTCCCTTGCAAATGATTATTGTTTCACTTACGCGTTTTTTTTCACTTGTTTACAAAACTCGGAGTCTTCATTGTTGATGTAGTCATATGATTTTAAAAGTTCAGGTAACAGTCGATAGGGGAGGGGGAAAGCTAGATGAGAGTTTATAATTCAGCAAACATAACAAGAGTAGGAGTAAGATTGGGGGCGTGTGTGGTGTGACGGTTTCTTTGATTTGTAAATTATTCTACGATAAGTGGACAGTACTATATAACAGTAAAGAAGTGGTCGTTTCCGGACAAAATTGCGGCTATCTTGTATGTGTTAAGTGTATGTGTTTTTTTATTGTGAATTTGGTGGAACGAAATGACAAGTAAACAAACATATTTAAGTGGGGCTCAGAAACGAAAAAAACAGCGTGAGAGAGAAGAAGCAGTGAAAAAGCTGACGAAAATCGATGTGTTCTTTAAAGATGCTGTTGTTGCTGGGCGTAGTGTTTGTAGTGACGATAGTTCGAAAGGCACTGATCTGGCTCAACCAATTTGTAGTAAAGTATCTGAAGATGCCCCTGTTCAAGAGTTACTTTCGGAAAGTGATCCCAACACCGAGGATATGGATTTAATTGATACAGACCGTGGACGTTTCAAAAGTAAGTTAAGTGAAAACCTGAAAAATAAAATAGTAAATCTAGAACCTCATCAACCTAAAGGGCCTTTTCCAAAGGACCCTGTAACAAACCGATCTTTCATTTCACATTATTATCATGTTAAAACCAAGACTGGTCAAATTATACATAGATTCTGGCTTTGCCATTCATTAATATTGAACGCAGTCTATTGCCATATATGTTGGCTTTTCTCCGATCGACTCAACAAAAACTTTTCAGATGCTTGGTGTAACGGAACAATTAAAGATTGGCAAGGGTTGGCAAAGAAGATAGAAAAGCACGAAGCATCGAACAATCACCTCACATCCTGTTTAACCTTTGAGGCTTGGAAGAAAAATAAGTGTGTTTTATCCAATCTCTTTCACGAAAGTACAAAAAAGTAGCTGCAATTCTCTCGCGAGTTTTTGGATGTAATTTTAACATTGGCCCGCTGTAACATACCTTTTCGTGATCATGATGAATGTTGTACATCTTCTAACAGGGGAAACGTTTTAAGTATCATTGAGTTACTTGCTAGGTATGATCCTATATTAAAAGCACATCTCGAGAATGATAAAACTAGGACAAAATACTTGAGCCCCAAAGTACAAAATGAATTTATTTTACTTTTGTCGCAGTCAGTTCGAAGGGCAATAGTTCAACATATTAAACAAGCTCCTTTCTTTGCACTTTTGCTAGATACAACTCAGGATGTGAATAAGATTGACCAGTTGAGTGTGGTAATCAGATACGTTAAAATGGACCCGGGAAAGTCAATAAATATATGCGAATCCTTCATTGGTTTCTATGAAATGGAGAATAAAAGTGGGCAGACTTTTGAAAATGACATTCTTAAAATATTGGAAGATCTGCAGTTAGATCTGAATAAATGCCGTGGGCAGGGGTACGATGGCGCGGCTAACATGAGTGGAAAGTATAATGGTCTTCAGGTTCGTATAAAAAACAGAGTGCAAACAGCTGATTATGTGCATTGTGCGGCTTACAATTTAAATCTGGTGTTAAACGACTCTGTTAGTGTTATTAAATATATAAGGGAATTTTACACAATTCTACACTAACTTTATATCTTTTTTAGTGAAAGTTTACCAAGATGGCAGAAGCTGAATAGTGCCCTGGATAACCTAACTATCAAAAAAAAACTTAAAAAATTATGTCCTACCAGATGGTCTTCTAGATTTGATAGTCTGTTTGCTTCAAAAAATTGCTTTTTGCAGGTGATAGTGTGTCTTGAGAATATAATTTTGCTTTCCAACAAACAGACTGAAAGAAACACGGCTGAAACTTTAAAGAGGAAGATGAGTTCTTTCGAGTTTGTAGTTACATTAGTGTTTCAAAGTAAGATACTAGAAAGTATCAATATTGTTTCGAAGCTTTTGCAACAAAAGTCAATCGATTTATTGGCATCCACTTCCCTACTAAAGCAAGCTCGACATAATATGATCCAGTTAAGACAAAGATTTCCGAAAGTATTAGAGGAAGCCGAGGAAATTGCTAATTCTTGGAAAATAAATGCAAAATTCAAAACAACACGGCAACGTCGTATCAAGACGTTCTTTGATGAAATGGCAATTGATGAGAGTATCCAAGACTCAGAATCAAATTTTCGAGTATGTGTTTTTAATCGTTGCTTAGACATTATAATCCAGCAGCTAATAGTACGTTTTCAGAATATGAAAGACATCGGAGAGAAATTTTCTGTACTCCAGCCACAAGAACTTTACAATTTATCATCCAAAGATATCGCGAAGAAGGCTACACAACTTTGTGAATATTATTCTGCTGATTTGTCTTTCGCCTTTCCTGAACAACTTCTAAGTTTTCGATCCATAATGACAGAACGAATACGTGAACTTTCATCCATACAGGAACTGGCACAGCTGTTAATGGTGGAAAATTCAGCTATTGCCAGCAGTGTACCTGATTTGTGTACCGCTTTGCAGCTTTACCTCACCCTGCCAGTTACCACAGCATCCTCTGAACGCTCGTTCAGCAAACTTAAACTTGTAAAGACTTATCTACGTAGTACTATGTCGCAGATAAGACTCAGTTCATTAGCCTTACTCTCCATTGAAAGCGAAGAAAGCCAGAATATAAACATTGAGAGTGTGGTAAAGGAGTTTATGTCTTCGAAACAACGACGCTTCGGGAAAATGTGACCAAGATCTGCTAATGGTAAGTTCAGTTGGTTCATTATTTATTTCGTTTAATTACTATTTATTTAGTTAAGTTCTTAATCTTAATTTATATTTTAATTTATTATTAGTTCTTAATTTATTGATAATTGAATAGGTGAATACTCAAGGAAAAATGTCTACATTTTTGAGAGCAGATACTGAGATAGTTGTTTTATTCATAAAGCGGTCACATGCTTACACACAAAAAAAAACCTTTTGTTTTATTTACCGGCTACGGGCAAGTAGATAATATTTTCCCACTCCAGGAAAAGTTTAGCCAGTTCTGTTTACTTGTGTTAACATCAGATTATACTTCTAAATAATAAGAGAAAGGTTCAAAGAGGGGGCCCATTTGTAAATATT
This sequence comes from Lepisma saccharinum, assembly GCA_022664845.1. Taxonomy (NCBI): domain Eukaryota; kingdom Metazoa; phylum Arthropoda; class Insecta; order Zygentoma; family Lepismatidae; genus Lepisma; species Lepisma saccharinum. The sequence goes on along the minus strand of JAGDQP010008666.1, from coordinate 9,246 downwards.
GCGGGGGTAGCATGCGATCTTAGTTACGCTACTGTTCTGACCTCTGATGTGTTTATTTGATGTTTCCCCTGGTCTGTTGTATTGACGAGCGGAATCTCCATCCAATCATCTCTTTTTTTCCTGTGGTTATGTTCGTAGCAATTACCGAACTGTATTTGGCGTTTGTGGAACACCCGCGATTGACCCTGCACTTTTACAAAGAAGGTGTTATTTTCTTTTCTTTTTTAACAGAACACCTGGTATGAATTTTGGCATTTTACTGTTATGATTACTACTGAAAATGTGTTCAAACGCAAGGAAATAATTGAAATCTGTCCTTTGTCCTACGGATTATCGGGTCTAAATCGAAACACTGGGTCAGAACGGGTTCGAATCATAGTTCAGTGACGTAGTCGAAACCATAGCCCGCATCACCCGACTGACCCGATGACCCGTTTCAGCTCTGCCGTGTTAATTCTATCTGTGCGAATTATTACTAGTTCATTAGTGTTGTAATTATTAGAACGTTATATTCGCAATAGATGGAATCTAGAGTGGCATGTTCGGAACAGATAAATTCTAAGATATGAATAGAAAACGGGGCCCCTTTTTGGAGATTTCAAGAGAATTCTTTTTATATTAGTTTGGCACAAAATTCGTTTCCATCCTATAATTTATCAACATACTATTAAATGTTTTATTCACGTTTGTAATGTGTAACATGTAAGGTCTGCTATGCCTATAAGGAACATGCCAATTTTGCTTTTGAGCATTTCTAACTTTTCATTTTGATAAAGTTTGGACTTGTAATCTTGGCTCTTTCTGACAGAAATTCAGGAGAAAAATTATTCATTTCCTTTTTATGTTCAATTTGCATTAGCAGTCTGAATGGCCTACGGTACCTATACTAATGGATTCGTTACAATATGTTCCGAACCAGTACGTTCAAAGAGCCCCACTGAATTTGCAATCGAACCACGAGCACACAAAGTTGACTTGGTAAGTTAACTGTTGACCTACTAATTAACTCTTGTAGTTGCCAAACGTTACGAGATATTAAACAATGTTGTTCAAACATTCATATTTGTTTCAAAGAAGGTAAAATGAACCTTTGATTCTATTTAAAGTTTTAAAGTTGACTCCCGTAACAGTATTCCCAGGACGTGTTTTCGAAAATTTACCATTTCATTCCGCATATCCAATTTAGTATTTCACTTTAGTTTGTAATCTTTATTTACTATTTCCTTTAAGTTACAGGTCCTGAAAACCCTGTTCACCGTGTTAATTTTAATATGTGTTATAGCTGCCGAACGGTATGAGCAATCGAGAAGTGGTCCCTCTAAAAGTTGTTCAAAATTTAACGTTTGTTTCAGTGAGTTATGGCCCTGTTACGGATTTCGAGAACCACCCTGTATATGCAGTACATACTATTATAGAACACTTTTGTTGAATATTGTCCACACTACTTACGCTCTTGTTGTACACTTCCTCTGCATGTTCTTAACACTACACTTACTATCTTTCTTGGCATCTAAGGATAGGCACCCTAGACAATATTCTAATACTGATGTTATCGGGTGATCTGGGACGTTATGGAAGACTCGCTAAAATAGAGGCTGAACACATTCTGATCCATGAAATTACAACACTTCACTATTCGGTTTAATAAGATTTAATTTATCTTATTAATTAAATAATAATTAATTATTGTTGATGGATTGAGGCGGAGTAATTGAGCTCTTTTGATTATCAGTAACGTAATTAGTTAAGAACACAAAACGTACCTGAAACACATTAAAGTCATAAGCTGGTCTCTGGCATAGAGTTCTGGTTTTACTTTGGAAGGGTCTTGCTGGATCCCTGTTTCTGCTACAGTCCAAAGAGGGCTGGTTACACTTCAGGAACAGTCACTAATTCGGAGTCGTTTTAGCGTTCATTTAATCACATTCACTAGCGTTAATTAACTGAGCTCCGATACGAGAGTCGAACTAACGACCTGGTAGAAAGGAGTCTCTAACCTTTAAAATGTCCGATGTACTTGCAAGGGATTAAGTTAACCCCGCAATTTGAAAAGAAAGATGCTTGGACCAAACACCACTCTACAGTTCAGAAAGTCCTGGTTTTTGTTAAGAATAAAAGATTGCTTTTGTTTCGGATTGTTGTCTTTGTTATCGACATATGATAGTCGCTCTTCTGAAAACTTGAAACCTGTAATGTGTTATACGGAAGAATGTACGATTCGGGATTTTGGATTATGTTAACCGGAATTGGTATTGCACTGAGAAGTCTTAAAGAATGGTAAGGCACACTGAATTGGGATATTGATATGTGTGTAAAGCTGTGTTCTCGATACATCTGTAGTCTTTGCCATCTATATTAAGAATTTCAATAACGATAACTGTACTACTCTGTTTTAAAATCGAACCTAGCTATTGATTTATTGGATAATATTTGGGAACAATTTCAGTTTAGTAACATTGACGCAGAAAGGTACTGTACGTGATGAGTAATGCCATGCTTTTAGAGTCGCTAGATATCAATGATCCGAATATCCAAAGCTATATAGAAAAGTTTTAACATCATTGTATAGCCTTTAAAATTGCAGATGACCAACAACTTAGCCTGTTATATTCGGTCATAGGACCTAAAGCTGATGAAGCTTTAAAGAATGATTCTTTGCCTGAGTCTATGATAAAATTCAATTATCAGCAAGTTAAGGACAAAGACGTTTCGAGGTAAAGCATTCGAAAATTGTGGAAAGGTATCGGTTCCATCTATTACGTCAACATGAAGTTGAACCCATACAACAATTTGTGGCACGATTGAAAAAGCAGGTAGTTAAATGTGATTACGAAGAATATGCTAATACTATGTTGCGGGCCCAATTTGTGCTCGGTAGGCATTTATGACGATAGTAGACGCAAGCGTTTGTTATCAGAGAGGGAGGAAATTAACATTTGAGCGAGCTGTAGAGTTAGCAGTAATAATAGAGCAGGTCAGCGCGGATGCTACCTCAATGAAACAGCTAATATCATCAGCAGAAGCTTTGCATAAATGCAACTTTGGAAAAACTAAAGAATACGATGCCAAACCAGGCAACGTCATTGATTGTCCCCGTTGTTTGTTCAAGCATACAAATGGAAAATGTAGAGCTTTTAATCAAAGCATGTAAGTTAGAAGGTCAGTTTAAAACAGTACTTACTGTAAGTTTAAAGGCAAAAGGTCTACATATGACTCTGTGGATCAGATTGAAAACAATGCGTCCAATCAACACCTGATTAATCAACTGTCGGCCTTCTACGTAGACGACGTTTTAGGCATTACTTCAGAAGGCGTTAACTCGTCTCATATAAACAACTATGATGTAATTCTAAAAATAAGTAATTATTTGATTCCTTTTACTATCGACAGGGGTTCTTTAGACAACATAATAGCCTTACAGTTATTGCAAACTATTAATTGTGAAATGTTGCTTACCCAATGGGCTAGAAATATGATACTAATTAATGGAACGTGGCTACCAATAACAGGAGATGTAATATTACATATTCAACATAATGACCGTGTGTACCAGACGCCTTTCACAGTAGTAAATGGATATTTACATCACCAGGTAATTGGGCGTGGTGGTTTAGATCAGATAAGCTCCAACTGAAAAGAGAAATTAAATTTAACCAAAACAAAACTATGTTTAAATGACGTAATGCATAGAAATACAGTAAATGGCAATAGCTCACATCCTGCTGTAGGCTTCAACAGAGTTGCAATCACAGCAGAAAATTTTAAAATAAAGAAGGACTGCTTGAGTTTATGTCATAAATTAGAGGCAAGGTTTTCAAATATAACGGATCAATTAGTAAGTAAGATGGATTCATTACAAAAAGCATTAACCGTATTGCAAAACAATCAAAATGTACTTGTTAATGAATCTAAAGATTCAGTAGGCCTTTTCAAACTGAGTTCACAGGTTGAAACAATATCAAATCAGTACAAAATGTTAGCAAAAAAAAGGTAGAGTACTGGTAGAAGAAATCAAAGAGAATACACCTGTTATTACAGTAATTGTACACAGATTGCGAATGTTCTGTGAATTTTCTGTTTGAATAATGTGTCTTTCGTAAAACACCGGATATCTGAATTTCTTAGAGATCGTGTATATTAAAATTTTTGTAATGTAATCAAGGAATGAATAATGTTTCGTTTTAGTTAAAACTTGTTAGATGTCATGTAAAGGACCCCGCACAAACCTTATGAACATTGCATTTCGGTGGAACTGCCTGAAAACGTTGTATGTTGTAAATCTATCATTATGAGAAAAAGTTCCCAGAGGCACAACCATCAGTCACTGACTGTTTGGCCACTACGAGGCCACTTTTTTAAAAATAATCGAAGATAACGATATTCTTGGATTTCGGTGGAACTGTCTGAAACCGTGATATGTTGTAGATCTTGTCATCCTGAGAAAAACTCTCCACGAGCACAACCACCAATGACTTACCTTTTGGCCACTACGAGCTTACTTCGTTCAACTCTTGCGAAGATATATTCCGAAGCGATGGAACTGGCTCTGATGCTCATGGTTTTTTCCTGATAAAATATCTGAATGTGCACAATCTATATAGTACCTGGCGTCAGTTTGTCTGATATTGTACGAATATCGATAGTATACAATAAAAAAGCTAAGGTTCGTTAGTGAAGATGTATGTCCATTGTACAACCTTACTTTATTACTTAATATCTAGAAGGCATCGAACATAACATCATCCAAACATCTGACATATCAATATTAGTGATATTAAACCTTGACATACCTGTGACTGTTTCATTAGTATACAACAATAGTTCAATTAGCAAGTATCCACCTGGACCATGCCATCAATGTACCATATTCTTGAATATCCAATCAGCATTGCAACCTTATATTATAGTAGATTAATATGGATTTTAAAACAACTATTATTCAGGTCCACGGAAATAACAAATACAGATTAATACAAAAATACATTGTTTTCTTCTTCAAGTCTCTTATTATCTGCGCGCCGACACATTTGCAGAAGATATTTACAGATGTATCCCAAGATAACGATGACTGTAGTGGATCAAGATTGAATTGCTTTGTGTACCGATTGATGTGCAATACATCTTGGGCATTAGGCTATCTGCATAAGATTACATTTCTCAATATAACTTCAACAATATTTAAATAAAGCACTTAGTAATGGATATAAAAATGGACATAATAATCTCAAAAACATACGTTGTTAAACATACAAAATGCATTAATATTTTTTCCAAAGAACTGAATCAAGAATACTTCTAAAATAATTACATTGGTAATACATAATTCGATTTTTAAGAATGGTAAAGCCTATTGCTCGAGGTGTAATTACTCTCATACAACAGTTAATTCTTAAAAACTCCAAATAAAATGTGGCTGCAAGGTGAGTATGAAATTGAGAAATTAAAATACATTATTATTATTATTATTGCGATTCAGTACTTACATAAGATAAATGTAATTTCCTATAAAATATTATTCTATTTTAGAATATAATTATCTGGGTCAAGGTCATTACTTCTTTGAACAACTTGATAGGATGGATCAAGACACAGCATTTCATATATTCACACTTGTGCACATATCAATATGGTATTCCGTCAATCTGGAAAAAGAACTCTATACGCGTGTGAAGTTATGTATAGAGGACAAAGGATACCTTTGCAGTATCCAATCGTGTATGCCTCTCTAGTGTGTTAGTGAAAACAATTTTGAAATAGTTTAGAGACTCTATCCGATACCCAAAGCTTGAATAAAATCACAACAGGTGGCAGGTCTTGTCAGCGATGATGTGCGATTGTTTGAATTCAAGTGTGTATAATAATATAAATATACGTTTCTTTACGCATGTAATCAACATCCTTGGAAGGATTCAACACGCGCTACTTGCAGAAAATGTAACACGCAAGGCTACATGTGGGATAAAATCTAGAGGGGCCCTTTTCTTTCTCTACAGTGATCAGCTGAATTGATACTTCGTATTGAAGGTGAAATAAAAGTGTCAGGAGATGGCGGGAAATCTTGCTGACACGCGCAGAGTATGTAGTACTCAGATAAGAATAAAGAGAGCAGAAAGAATCAATATTCAATGAGACTGTGTTAGTAAGTCTGTGTCTCACCTGTTCCTATTTTAAATGTTCACACCTTAACTCGAAGAAATAACAAGTTTGTAGTGAACTTGCAGATTTTTACAAACATTTATTACGATACGTTTTGAGCAAGTAACTAAATTGACTTGTAAAAAGACAGGACACAGAACTGCGGCTTAAAATTGTTTTTTGAGATTATGGAAATGGCACTCTATTCCATCTACACTATAAAAAAAACACACTTTTTAACACTTTTTTGAACACCTTTGAACACTTTCTGGAAACGACTTTAGCTCACTTTCGAACACTTTTATAGTGTCGAAAAGTGAAATAAAGTGCTATGAAGGCGTCTCAAAGGTGTTCAAAAGTACTTTAAAAGTGTACAAAAGTGTTCCCTTAATAGTACTACAAAAGTGCTTAAAAGTGATAAAGAAGCGCCCTCAATTTTAATGTGTTCCAAAAGTGTGTTTTGGAAACTAGTTTTGACTACTTTCAGAACACTTTATTCACTTCCAAGCACTTTTGGAACATTTTATGAGCACTTTCTTACACAATATTACGTGTCATTAAGATATTACGTCAGCACGTTTCTGGTCAATTTAGACCCCTTCCCTCTTAGTAAGCAACATTAAATAGATACCCTATCCTAATATATAGACCCCCAGCAGAAGTATAAAAACCTTGAGTCTCTTTGCTCCCGGATGCTGACATAATATTTGAACGACACCTGACACAAAATATGTACATTATTCTATTACATATTTAATTGTGACGCAGAGTATCAAAATCCGTTATTTATTTTTTACTATAATTATCGAATTTTGAGACTACGCAGTACAGTTAAATATGTATTTAAAGCATATACATATTTTCACGTCAAGAGTTGTTCAAATATCAGCATTCGGGAGGAGGGGATTCAAGCTTTGCTTATTTTTGCTGGATGTCTATATATTAGGGATAGTACATCTATTTAATGTTACTTACTAAGGAGGGAGGGAGTCTAAATATACCAAATGTGCTGACGTAATATCTGAATGACACCTAATATATTTAGCGACGGCGCGTATTATCAAAATTCACCCACCTTTTTTCTAAAAATATTTTTCATCGGAAAATAAAACTTTTTTATCTATGGCTAAGAGATTTCGAATTAAAACTCCATTTATCCGTGTTAGAACGGCTCCGAAACTTTTTTTTTTTTTTGTAAAATATTCCTGAAGTGGATATAAATGGTTTTCAAGTTACACGCTTGAACTTTAACTTCAACCGGAAATCTTACGCAGATAGTAAGTATATACTTTCGGAATGACTGATAAGAAATATATTAAAAACGACGACACTCACCATATGCTGGGTATAAGAGAAACACGCTGCGTTGTATTTCTTGACCTGTAATTTGCGAGCCTGGGCTCTGCTCTGAGCTGAACAATTCGACTGAATTCTTTCAGGATTTTCCTGTCCCAGATGAATGTCGGGATGGTATCTTTAGGCGTGTCCGAACTATTTCTCTTTCACGGTCGTGTTTCCTTCGAGGATAGCCATAGGCAGTTAGCCTATAAATAAAACATGAGAATACCTGCAAGAAATAATTGTTATCTACATCGAAAATTCATTTTAATTTGCCTACACTCCAAATTATTAATATTTTCTTTCTTAATGTTTTAAAAGTTTGGAAAAATTAACTATATATTATATTAAAGTATATTAAAACAATAATAATAATGGCCACTAAGTTTTTTTTTTTAAATTTAATGCTTTACTTTCCATCATTAAAAAAAATGAACAAGAATCAACAGTCCAGAAATAAAGGACTGTAAAGTCAGAAAAATTGTTGAATTCACTAAAACTGCAAATGTTTGTTTGTCTATTTAGCTTATGTATGAAACTGTTAAAGTTATTCTTCTGAGATATTACACTCACACACGATAGCACAACGGACGTATTTTCTTGATATGAAGAACGTTCTTATCTCGTATGTTTAAGGCCAGGTAGAAATAGGGCGCCTGAGCAGCTGCAGGGTCCGTAATTGCCCGGAGGTTCGACACATCCTAGAACAATATCATAAAATATATAAATCACATGAAATTGTATTTTCTCTGACGAAATTACATATCAAAAAGCATGTATAGAACGCAGGTAGTATTTGTAGTTACTAGAAAAAAAATCTGAAACAAAATTATTATTAATCGTATCTAGTAATATACAATGCTGGCCATTAAAAATGCAACATCAAGGAGATATCGGATCAATGCAAAATATGTAGAGCGTGGAAAGATAAACAACTGATTAGCACGACAGCTCCGTGACCTATAAGAGGCGCCGGGTATGCCATCTAGGAACAGCAATCGGAGCCAGGCCAGAGAACCACAAAGCAGTAGTATACAACTCTTGGTGTCACGTGTGTGGTCGAAAGGTGCCTCGTTATCGAACATGGCAACCCTGCCAGCAATCTCCACCTTAGATCGGCGAAGGACTGTAGCATATGGAGAGTGAAGTTCATCCTTCCACGATATTGGTGCCCATATGAGAAGCACTGCGTCCATATTGCAGCGCAAATAGACTCGATGGGTTCACGAAGATACTATGCAGCGAAATGCCGGATCCCAACAATTGCACCATATCGCGGGTCGCGAGGACAGACGACTTGTGTGTACGGCTCTGGCGGATCGAGCAGCAACATCCCGAAAACTGGCGCACGCACTGGCGGATGCTGCACAGCGCCCAGTGTTCGCACGAAGAGTTGTACGTCGTTTGGAAGAACAGGTCATATTTGCATGGTGCCTATTGCTGCGACTTCCACTGAGCACAGAACGGGTATGCAAGAATACACTGGTGTTGCCAACTCCGCGCATGGAGAGCCTAATGGCAGGACATCCTCGATTCAGACGAATCCCGCTTCTGTCTGCACCATAATGATGGCCGCTTCCTTATCTGGCGGTACTGTGGCATTATTCTAGGCGACGTTCGCGTTTTGCATCACCACGTCGCGTGGGTCCGGTGCAAAATTTGCGAGCTGCTATCTTTTCTCCTTTTTGGTGTTGCATTTTTAATGGTGAGCAGTGTGTCTGTTTTAACAGCACCATTAGCTCTATAGAAATATTGCTACAAGACACTCACAGC
>JAGDQP010008665.1:3767-55500 GCA_022664845.1 Lepisma saccharinum | reverse complement strand
TCTCAAAACCTTATTTTCAAACACACGTAATTTATGTTCGTCTGCTAAGGTCGTACTCTAACTTTCGCAACCGTAAAGTATTACCGGTAGAATAACCGTTCTGTATATTTTTAATTTCAATTTCCTTGATATTAATCGCGATGTTAGAAGTTTTTGGACTGAATAGAAACATGCGTTCCCCGATACTAAGCGATTTTTTATTTCTTCCGTGACTTCATGTTTGCTTGTTACGTATGCTCCCAAGTATTTAAATTTGTTTACTTTCTCTCTGACCTCATCCCTAATTCTTATGTTTTTATTTCCTTCATTCTCTGTGTTTCGACTTGCTATCATCTTTTTATCTATGTTTACCAGTAGACCTATCTGATCGCACGCTTCTACTAAGACATCGATGTTGCTTTGTAGTGCATCTATATCATCTCGTATAAAATCTACATCATCCACGTATACGAACAGTTGATTCAAACCATTCGATGATAGTCCCTTTTTGTCCCCTTTAATTTTTAAAATCGCATATTCTAACGCAAAGTTAAACAGTAGTGGTGACAAGGCATAGCCTTGTTTGAATCCGTTGCGAATCTTGAAACTATCTGACGTATTATTACCTATCCGTACTTTGCTTATGGGGTCGCTGAGACACATCTTCACTAGTTCAACTAGATTTGATTATCTTTAACCAGATAAAAGATTGATATGTGGCTCGTTTTCCGTTTGTTCGGGCGTTACAGTCCTACTGATTGTTTGTAATCTAAATTAGAGGAGACAGAAACTTTAAGAAAATAAATCATATACTAAAAGCATCAGAACAAGGGCTCATTTTCAAGCCCGCTTTCGTTGCTTGCGATTACGGTGAGTAGCCAATTAAAACACGTTGTGTTTCGTGGTGTAGTTTATTACGTGTTGTAACACCTGTTTCAATTGGCTATTCACCCAAATTTCAAGCAAACCAAGCGGTCTTGAAGATGAGCCCTAACACATTTTTTGTAGATTATCTTCTACAAAAGTTTTTTGTCTGTTTCCTTTAATTCGAAGCACTGATTCCAAATTCCTTACATTTCCCACTGGTTTTGGTACTATGAGCATGATAATTCGATCATTCTAATATTCTTTTTAAACTAAACTTTTTTTTAACGCGCTTCGTTCATCATTTGTCCAATCATGAAGCAAGTTTCCTTCTATTCACTTCCTTGTTGGCAATTTTTCCATTTTACTTCTTTCACTCAAAGGAAACGTGAGTTGTTGAAACTTTACCTGGCAACTCTTCTTCCAGTACAGTATATCACAGCCTGCCTTGAACGAAAGTAAAAAAGGAAGTCCCCCGTCACGTTAGCACGAGCTGAACTAGTGGCTCTTCAGTATAAAAACATAAAGACTGTCGCGTAATCGTAATCGGGTATTTCTGGTAACCATTCTTCTTGGTTCGTGCAGATAGATTGGCGTAATGGAGCTCAAATTAATCCAAAATTACAAATGATATTGTACCGTGTTTACGGGTGTTGGTTGTTCAATGAAAAGCAAAGAATTGCCGTGATTTAAGCTTGAGCAGCGAAACGATTCTTTTTTCTTCTTGCCCCCCCCCCCCTCTTTTTGTGAGTGAAAACTGCGCTGTAATTGCTCCAACAATGGAATTGAACTGGAGAAAAGAAGAAGAAGTAAATGATGTAGCAGGCAGGAACCTGTGGCTTTAATTGACGGCATGGGCGATTTCCTGGAAGGTTTTGGACTTTGCTGACCCAACCCGGGGCTCTTACGATGCATGAAGTGAGTGCCTCATAAAACAGGAACGTGGAAGTGGAAATTACAAGATCTTTCTTCTTCTTTTTAAAAATATAAGAACGAACAAGAAAGATACAGTCAAGATATGCAATATTATATCTCTGTCGGGAAATAAAGGCGGGACTGCATTTTTTTCCTACTCGCCTTCTTTGTGTAAACTTAATCAAATACCCGACATTAAGAGCCAGTCGTGGTTCCATTACAGAACTAACTTTTTTTTCTTTCTTTTATTTAAAAAAGAAAAATGGAAACGTTTTGTTTCTATTTTTTTTTTGACCTTCAAGTTCATAAAGAGAAAAGATGCACTTAATTGTATCTGCGTGAATTGTTCACTATTTATTCTGAGCTCTGTTATAGCTGGTCTAGATCAAAATACGCTAACGAAAGTTCAGAGATCCAGCCCCATCTGAAGGGGACATCAGATTCAGTTGTCAAGTAAAGTAATGGGCGGTGGCTAACGAACGGTTGACCTATGCATGGAGCTGCAAGTGACCCTATGAAATTCATTTCTACTCTAATGAAACCCTGCCTTCTTAAAATGTATCAAATTTGTACAATTATTATCGGATACAAACAGACTTGCAGCCACTTAGGGACTAGCAGCCTGCATACCAATTTTTTTCTTGTCCTCAAAGAAAAATCTATTTTTATGTGAGAAACGAGATAAAATAATATATTAAGATCCTGAGTCTTGCTTCTAAAATTTATGCTCACGCTCCCTACAGTTTGTGGCTGGCGACACATAAGAGTAATTTCTTCGAAATAATGCACCTAGGTTTCATAGTCTTTCACTTGTCTAACTTACAAATATCACAACGAAGAAATGCTCTTCTCCTGTGTTAATCTTCCGTAATAAACGTTAAGAAACATTAATTTGACTTCAAACCGTCCCTAATAGACAAAATGAATACCAAATGTACAGAGAAATGGACGGTCAATTTATAACTATACTTTAAGTACTACCTATCAACGACAAAATAAAGTAAAAATAACGATCTGAATGTTTTACTAGTACGATTTTAATTATATAAATATGTTCCCGTTAATAATACAATAAATTAAATTTTAATCTGATTCTAGTGAATTAATTCCTACTGGATTTCAGGTTTATTCAACAATATCTTATTTACTTGCTTAGATCTGAAAACAGTAGCCAATAATATACTATATAACCTAATCTTAATTGATTTCATTAAAATTCTAATCGATACTTGTAGGGAGAAAGAAAATAAATCAAATGAAAAGACACAATTTCAATCTTCACATACTCAAATTCTTTGTTTCAGACCCGACATCCTAAATTGGGCAAGGATATTATTATTATTAATAATAATATATTCAGCAATCTGAAATTTTGCTGAATAATAATTGGAAACGTTTACAGAGAATACAACAATTTTGTAGTTTAAATATTACGATTTTGGGAAGAAATAAAATTTATTAGTATACAGTTTACTGAGGTATGTTTTATCGGAGTCATATTTCTTGGTGCACACATTTGAAATGGAAATTTGTCTTGATCCCGTTGTGTTCACGTTCAGCTTGGATACAATGAACTTATGTTTTAAAAATAATACTATTTTCCAGTTCATATTATATATTACCGACACATACAAAGGCTACACTGAATTGAAGATAAATGATGATGTATGCATTCATAATGTTGGATAGCAAGGAGGTAACACAACAACAAATTAAGAAAAAGCAAATCAACACCACGCACGTACATATATGCCCGTTAGCATATTTCATATGACAGGTTGAAGAATCGAATGCTCCGGGATCTAGATGTGAAAGGACTTAACCTTATATGCCAGAGAACCAAATTATATACCGAAACAACGTAAAGCAAGTTTCGAACATATGGTGTATATTTTCAGGTACCGGTTCTTAATCACTACTTTCATTTGTTTAAAATTGGATAATATGAAGAGGGAAGAACGATGTGTCTCAACCTGTAATTTACTCTGCTTTTAAGCGCGTGGAAGTTATTGATTTTAGCAATAACATTAATATTCATTTCAAGCAATTTAAAGCGTTTTCCCAAATCACCTATTACATGGCACGATGACTAGACAACCTTCAATTAAATCGAATTGCAAATTTACTTTTATTTTCTCTGTAGTAAAGAACATCGGAAGTTCAGCGTGTTCTTTCTGAAAAGAAACCAACGACACCAGCGCTAGTGGAAGAAGAGAAAGGCAAAGCAAAGATATGCAAGAAAGAAACGACAGCTTGTCTTTTCCAAACCAAATGGGAGACGGCACAGTCAGTGATGGAACACCTGACTGCGGATGCAACAAAACGACCACCGATGTAATAATATCCACTTGGTTTCCTTTGCGCGCTCTCTTCCTCTGTCTCATCTACCTTGATTCGACCTTCCAGAAGGACGTTCACCTTGAACAATCGTCATCATCATCATTTTCGTTTTCTTTCATTCTATTCTTATTACAGATCGTTTTTACTTTTTACAGGTTCATTTTTGTGTAGAGCAAATGTTTCGTTACACACCACTCGGTTTCTTTCTTTCTTCACACTGCACTGTTCCTTTGGTATTTTTATCTTCTTTTAGTTTTTTTCCCTCTCTTTTGTATGTATACCTTCTGATTCTATTAAGATAGAGCTTTTAGTAATTTAAATTATCTGAACAAGAAAACAACCATATAAAGTGTATCTAAAGCATCATAAAAGCTCTATCTTAATAGAATCTGCCATTAGATAGATGCGGAAGGAATAAAAGAAGGGCAGTTTACAATACACATACATTACATGGATGCCAACAGATAGCATGGAATGTGCAATCCCTGGGGTCTACTGTTGCAGTTCGCCGACTATGGAGAAACGCTACAGGATCAGAGTCAACTTACGTCGATAACCCTGTTATAGAATCTCCAGGATTGTAATTTAGGCGAATATCGGGGTGGTATCCCTAAGAGACCATGTGTGCTATCATCCTCATTTCTCGTTTCGACAGTTGAGCTTGCCGATTAATATCTTCTTTCAGACTTTTGAAGTGCCCAGAAATATAAATAAAATGAAATAAATGAACACAGGGCAGGTACAAGACAGATCTTGATAATATTACTGTATTTGGAATAGATATTTTGTAAAATGCAGCACGTAGTGTTTCCTATCTGATTTTACAGAACTTCTTGGATAAGTAAAGCAAGCTAGATCTAATGCGAATATCCGTACAAATTGCAAGAAAATTCAGCAGTAACTGGAAACGAACTATAAATCTCAAGAGTGCAAAGTCAGACGTTACATAATGGTAAGTCTGTGTACATGTAATGTATGACTGAAACTTCCTTAATTACTCCATGATGCAAGCAAGTTGTGTGTATCTGTTTTATTGGTTTCTTGTCCTTCCGTGCATTTTACAATCATAGATAAGAACATATTTAAGATGTTAATTGTTAATTAGCTCGAAACTATTCAACGAATAACATAAAATAATTTCTTTCTTGTTCGTATCCATTATTATTTTAGTACAAAGAGTGATGCCGAAACATGCATTTGGGGGAATTTCTCTGTAGGTGTTAGAAAAGGATACACATGTAACAGTAACATATTTGTCATCTGATTCTTTTGACAGTAAGTAACGATACTATCTTCGTGTACTTAGAAATAGGAGTTAAAATATTGACTAAGGGTAAGGACTTAATGTTATAAAATAATCCTTAAATATGACATTTAAAAAGTAAAGAAAAAAGTAGAGAGAATGAGTATAATGTGCTTTTCAACTTGTTATAATGAAAACAAATTATTATAACGGTCTTATATTTCCATGATCAGAAAGGTCTTGATGATAATTTAATTGCACAAGAACTGTAGAAAACCCAAAACAAGACAAAGTGATGGACAGAAAACTCGGTTATTTTCATTTTAGGGTAATAAATTTAACTAAAATAATGTTATAAATTTGCTGTCATTATCGACAATGATGATTTCAATAGTTTGTTAGCTAATATTATCGTCTTTCATGGGAGAACAATATGTGATTAAAATAATTAATCCAGAGCTTCTTATATAGTAGTGCATTTGTAGATTTTAAATACGCAAACGAAATGTTTTATAAAAATCTGAGAATAATGTCTGGAAACCCGAGTTTGATTCCCGGTCATCTCAGTGACCTAATTTTCTGAGAATTTTTCAACATGTTACCAAACACAGTATCTTTATGAATAATAGGCAATTAACACAGAATAATATTTTTTTGTGAATCTGAAGGTGTTTTGCATACAAAATACTTGCAAGTAGTAGATATATTACTAATTTTTTTTAATGAATAAAAAAAATACTTTGCTGTCTTTCATTAAACACAAAACAGATTAACATCTGTTGGAACACTGAGTCTTTATAAAAGAAGTATGCAAGGAATTACATAAAGGAGAAAATGTTGTAAAAGATACGAACTTTAAACAAAATGTTTATTAAACTGACAAACAAAAGTAAAAAAGCAAAAGAATGAAAAAATAAAAATCACGAAAGTTTCGTCAGTTTGAGGTGAAATTAGTTTCTATTAATCAAAATCCATCTCAACCTCTGAGAAAGAAGATAACGTTTGATGAAGTTCAGAGCTCTAATTATGAAATATAGTGGCTCATCGACATTGTTCGTGTGGATTCAAATAAATGTCAAAATATTTTTTTCTAATGACGTATGTTTTAAGTACTTTTTCCAGAATCTGCTTGAGCCTCTCAAACCCTGACAATTCAATTTTTTAGTTGTTGCTTGAACTATAACTAATGCTAAATCGAGGAACGAGGTTCCCATCGCCAGAAAAGTTTAACTTGTGCAGGATTAAATTCGCTGTTATGAAAATAGCCACAAATTGTGGTTTAGAGAGGATTCTACAAAAATTACTCATTTACGCAATATGGAACAACAATTGGGGGAAAAGCCGGAGACAGGAAGTATCGACAATTTATATAGAATTGTTGGAAATATCTTGATGCATCAGATAAAGGTAATACGTTGTAATGTATAAGGCGGAAATATAACAATACAGCAATACAAATGGAGTGTAAATAGGAGAAAAATAATGAATTTTCGTGCTTAGTGCCAGAGGCCACTGACCTACACAATCGACCAATCAGATCATTACTAACTGTGAGTTAGTACTCTCTGATACTGAGCCCCTCAATTGATCTTTGAGCAATACAGCACGGAGATTCAGTTAAGAACATTGCGAGACGTAAAAGAGCAATCCGTTCAAAGTATTGAGGGCACTCTTTACGTTTTATGAACAGCATTCTTCAGCTTTTAGCATCAAGAAATTCCTAACGGTCGGCGATTTTTAGCTGCAAGGTCACATTACTTATTCCGCAACTTGAAAACTCAGAAACCAAGAAAAACAATGGGAGAATGGAACTGGTACAGATTAAACAAATTCTTCTCGTAAGATTGAAAAGAATTTCTCATTCGTTTGGAATAAATTTATGAAAGCAACTGAAGCTTACAATGTTTATGTGCTCTCTTACTTTGAGAAAGAGAGTAAAAAATAAACAGTAATTAGAAAGTAATTAGAAGAAAACATAAGTTACAGCTATTTTGCAAAAAGAACCAGGAAGGAATGGAAAACAGTTCAAGTAGATTTATCTACAGATAAAAAAAAGAGGAAGTGCTAAGTAAAGAACTGGGGAAGACTTCTTTTCAATAAACATCAATTACAGCAGACTTAAATTTGACAATTCTAGATATGTTCGTTGTTATTTTTATCAACATCTTTCCCTGCGACTTCTCCCTCTTTATGCACTGTAAAAAAAGTGTACGTTTCTTATTGAATTTAAAAGTATCTTTTCCACAAGCCAAATGAGTCAGCTCCAAGTCTAAACCACTTCTTGTAAATTTTTCGTTCCTGTTCACTACTTCAACATTTTGTTCTCCAGTATTTATAAACTTTTATTTATACTAGTGTATAACAATAAGCGGCTTCTATTGGAAAGACGTAAAACCATTGTAGGGATCAAGGCTAGATAGAGCCCAGGTCGTCTCAATTGTGATGATCTATTGCTTAACCAACTAAGCAACGAAGAACACTGCAAATTTGTTATTTTTGTCGATATCCCGTATAAATTCAAGAATTTCGATGCTAACGTGAGACATGAGAAACCTTCCACACTTCTTGTACACATTACTGGCACCTGTTGAGCATAAAGATAAGAAAAGTTAAGTAATCATGTCTGACAAAACAAGTTAAATAAGTCTTCTTTCTCTTTGCTTCCCTATGCGTCATCAACAGCACTTTCAATTACATCCTCTAATTTTGCATTTTTGCATAAACAATTCCGTTTTCTTCTATCGTTTTCTATTCTTCATAAAAAATATGACTACTTTCTGACACTTTCACTTAAACGACAACGCCGAGAAGTAGTAAATTTACAGTAATAAAGTTAAAAATGGTTTCCATAAATAAACAAACAAAAATAAGAGGTTTTCTATTTGCTATTTTAAGCGTTTTCAAGCAAGTTTTGCAATTTTAAACGTTTTTATGCAAATCTTGGAATTCTAAGCAACTTTTACGCAAATTTTGCTATTTTAGACAAATATTTACACGAAAAATACTTTAAATAACAACTTATTATGTAAACTGCCGCAATGTTCATCTCAATCAAGTTGATTCATATAAGCTGTAGCCCAAATTTACAAAATCCAACTTCTTAGGTCCACTGGATTTGTAACAGGTAGTCATTTTTTTTTCGTAAATCAGCTTACCGTCTTTTTTTAAAAAATAAAATACATCTTTTTGGTGATGACATTGTCAAAGTTTGTTCAAGGTTGACAATAATATGAGCATAACAATACCGTTCTGAACATCACTGTATTTAATGTATTCTCAGGACTCATTTCTGATATATATGAGGTTAAAACACATATAGAAAGTTCATCTTAATGGTTTAATTACTACTTTAAAGTTATAAGTTACATTTGTAATTTTCATCCTATCGTAAACAATAGGAACCTATCATTAATTCACTTAACCTAGGACCTTGGGGCTATAAATACGCATATGGTAATTAAAACATGAAATATCGTTAAAATGTACTTACTTTGTGTTTAAATTATAAATATGTAAAAGACAACATAGTTCGATCCCAGCGGCAGATCATCCTAAGTTTTTTTCCAGTTTTCCCTCACTCACACCAGGCAAATGGCGGGGTGGCACCTTCAACATAGACCCTCCCCGACTTCTTCACGTATAATTTTCCCTCACCTATCCCGGCCTGAGCCTTAGATGCCTAAAGGCCATAAATAAAATTCAAAATTCACAACGTGAAAAATAATGCAAATTACACAATTGAGCACAAAACCTAGAACGAAAAATAGAAAATAACACCGAAACACGTTTTAACGCTAATTTCCAATTTCTACACTCAGCTGGTTATTTCAATTCTCCTCCAGATCAACACATCGAAGGCTTGTAATTCTGTCTGTACTCACTCTTTCGTACAAACCATTTCATACACCACAATACGTATTCATTATTTTTACAAGGTTGTTGATTATGATTCACGTGCAGCAACGAACATCCTTTCTCAGATAATAAGGACCGTTGCTCACCGTAGGTGGTGTTATTTTGTGTTCTCCAAACCAATATTTATTTCTAACAGTCCTCAACATCCCGCTTGAATAGAGTTCCCGTACATGAAATTTGCAGGCGTTTATCGTTGATGCACGACATGCCACGGGTTACGTGGTTTTCTACTGAAAAACGAAGAGAGAAACAACTGATCCTTTGTTTTCATGTACAGAATGCGTTCATTATCTTGTCAACTGTGAACAGAAGCTCACGAAATAACAAAAAAAAAAAAAAAAAAAAAAAAAATCAATAACTTTGTGTGTGTGTGTGTGTGAGAGAGAGAGAGAACTTGTTCCGAAAAAGAGTTTAAAATATATTAACCCAAGCAAGATGCATGATTGCATTGTTTATTAGTTGTTTTGTTGTTTAGACGCTAGAGGGCAACCGGTATGCAGCATTACTAAGCAAAAATCAGCATGTACTGTTTCACATATTACATATTTTTTGTTCTCTTTTGAAATTTTTAAAAGAAAAATTATTAATATTTTCATCTTCCGCATATGCACTCATGTTTTTGTTTTCTTTTACCTTTATAAAGAGGTTAGTAAATGCTTTTTCTTTTACAAAAAGATTTTTCAAGTTTTTCCCATCTCGTGCTGTGTTAATCTGAAAATTAAGTTCAACAGCATCTCAATGATTCTTTTGCAGATATAACGGAAAACTGGATGAATGAACAAAACGAAGCACCACAGGAGGTTATCAAGTATAACGGAGGAAGGAAAAAGAAAAGATCTGAGGTCATCTGTCATTTATTCAGGGAATGCCAAAGGCAAGGGATTCATTGGAAACAAAAATGATGCTGATAATCAGAAGAAAAAAAGGTTTTACATATCACGTCAATAATAATAATAATAATAATAATAATAATAATAATAATAATAATAATAATAATGCTCCAACCAATAAACTAATTGATGCACTGGAAAGCTAGTTGTACAAGAGATAAGAGGAGTTAGAGTTAAATAAAGCATTAATTTCAGAAGATACCAGTTATACACCATTAAATCTAAGTAATAGAGAGGACCCGCTGACGTCACGCGCGACGTGAAAATAATAGAAGACATTTAAAAAAAAAGAAAAAAAAAGCTGTGTATGGAAGATACCCAGAAGAAATCACACATAGGCAAGGAAGCATCATTTGAACGGCTAAGACATTGAGAACGACGGTGACAGAAACAGAAGACTTCATGCAGACAATACAAGACCAAGTGGGAGAAACAAAACACAGCATGGAATACATAGTGAAAAATAACGGAATTATGGAAGACAAGTGCAGACTTTGTTACATACAAACAGAAACGTTCAGCATACTGTAAGTGGATGTCTACTCATGCCCCAAACGAGTATAATAAGGAAAGGCACATCCAAATAGAAGGAATAGTACACCAAGACCTAGCTAGAAAATATAGAATACAGTAATAACAGATGACAATCACAATAATTACAAGTACAAATCAGAAGCAGGAGGAGCAAATAAGCATATTGGGACAGAACTATATTAACATACAGAAAAAAACAATCATAACAGAACAGACAGAAATCGTATATAAAGTGGCATGACGCATCTGGGAGGGGAAATGAGCAATATAATAAACGAAGACTAATATAAACGAACTTTTATTTAAGATAATAAAAATGGATGAAAGGTTGCTTTTAGCTTGTCATTTACTTCATAAATCTCACAATTTATGAACTGATTACAATACTCGGGCGTCCTTTCTAGATTTCATCAATTCGCGAACGTTATAATCGAAATCTTTCTACAAATGCATAATGCCTTTTCAACATATCCTTACTATACGTATATGAAATGTTTTCATATAACCTTCAATATAGCAAACACTGTAATAGAAAATTATTATTAAGACTAAAATTTTGATAAATTGTCGCTAATTGTTTATATTTCGTGGATAATGTGCTTCCAATAGTCGCTACATGTAATGACAAAGTAGTTCAATTGGCAATTATGGTCTGGACTCTGGAGCAAGTCTAGTCAGATGCGGCACTTAAAAGGTAAAAGCTAATCTGCTTCGTGATCAACAGCTGAATGACTTGCATTAATTAGTTGGAGAAATTGAGGTATTGCCTCTTCTGTTACCGTTCGGTTAGACCTATTGTGTTGTCTGATATAGCTACTAAAATGCATTGAAAGCATACTTTAGAATCCCCAGTTTGAATTTAAATTAACATTTCAATCGTACAGATGAGTTCTATTGTTCAACATTGAAATTGGAATGTAAGTGCAGACCTTACATCTGATAGAGAAATGAATTCAGTTGAAAAATGAGGATGTAGAATAGTCTTTATCGGTTACATTATTGCGGTAACGTTCTTATAGACAGTAATGTGAAATGAAGAATTTATTTTATAGAGATTGAACGTCTTCAGCTCAAGGAAACACTTGATAAATTTAATACATGTTTTATTACTTGATACATTTGTTTATTCTTTTAGTTTTAGACGACAATTTCAATACTAATATATAAAGATGGATGGAAAGTTCCAAGTTGTAAAACATTTGTTACAAACCAGTTTCTTATAATGTCATTATATCATAGATGGATTTAATTGTGTGTTCAAGAATTACCGCACAATGTAAACATATAGGAAATGGAATAATGAATTTGGCCTAAGGCATCAATTTCGAAGAAAACTTGAAAACAGAACTTAAAATCCGAGGTTAAATCTATACTAAGTATAAACAAGAACCAGAATTGATTATTGTGGACTTTTGAATCACAGTGAAGCTGCAATTAGAGAATTATCTTAAAGTTCTAACAACAACAATAAAAAAAGAAGTTAAAATTTAAGCGATCAATAAAGATCAATAATTGAAACTACAGAACAAGATAACCATAAAATTGCGGTATCTAATTTTAAATTTTTCTTGGAAAATACTGGTACATTTGGTGAAAATGTAATAGTTCTTCACACAGCATAGTGTATTCTAAGTTTTTCTTGGAAAGTTCTCATGGGAAAGTTGGAATACCCATACGATATCCCTGATATATGCGTGCGCATATGTTATGGAAGTTCATTGCGGTATTGCAGGTATGTTCTACGGCTATGAGTAGAATTGTTTATTATTTCGAGGCATTTTTTGAATATTGAAGGCAGTATTGCAGAAATTCCAACCCACAATGCCATTTTAATATTCTCGAAAGCATATGTTAGAAATATACATATTTGATGCCATTAAATGGGATATGCTTGGAACATTCTGTGCTATGTCGATTAGGACAATTTACAACAACATAATGGGAGTTCTTAAAACTATATATGAAATATGCCCGAACATAAAAAATGTATTAGCGCATTGTAAATTATAGAGGATTCATTCTTTACAAGGGGTAACTTTTTGTAGCTACAATTGATGGTCAGCACTTTGGCACTTTTTCAATACTTGTGCTGCTCTTACGCGGCATCTCTCAGATCATCAATTTGTTTCGGACACCTTCCATTCCTTGTTCTCAGGTTCACTGATTTTCTTTAACTGTGCGCCAAAGTTTTTGGATTTTCATCTGTTTTGTACAGTCGAATGCCATTTCTGACATTCTTTCGTTTCTGCAAATGTTGCTATGAAATATATTACTACTAAGCGATCACCGAATATTGAACTTAGACATTCCAGACTCAGCTATACACGGATATGCAGAAAAATCTTTTTATGGCGAATTCATAGAAATTAAACGATGTTTCTGGCGCTTTCGTCTTGCAAATTAGACAACTTTTATTTCAGAGGCTATTACAATAAGATCAAACTATCACAAATACCTATCAATTCCTTTCAGAAATAATTTGGTTGTACACTGGAGATGCTTCAAAATGTACGATAACATATTTAATGAAATTACAAGTCTTTCCCTTTTTACGCACGTTATAATTATATTAGGATAACCAAGCATGCTGCTTTTCGCAGACCAGTCCTTTTTTCAAGGTCTTGTCCTGTGGGACGCAAAACGCATTTGAAAAGCAACAAATGAGCTGTATTTCAAAATTACTCTGCAGCTGAAAATTAAAAATCCAAGTAATTTCTTTTGTTATCAGCTTTAGAATTAATTAAAATTATATTCTGTACATAACTCGTATTTTCAGTTACAAGAAAAATGTTTTACACTCTTGAGCAACTGGTTGAGGAATCAGCTGTCACAAGTATGGGTGCATTTTGCACAAAGTCATGCGCCTTTGTTCAACGATACAGTTTTGTATCTTCAAGCCGAACATGTCTCTATGTTAGAATCACTAAAATTAATTTAAGAACTGAAGCAGGTATCAGTATAATATAATTATACTGGATATTTGTACTAAAAGAAGTGATTCAAGGAAGATCAAAATCTGGAAGAAGACTGCTAGTTTCTGTTTTTGATTTTAAGAAATCTGTAGATTCCTTTGAAACAGTTAGTGAAACTCCTAAATTTATTAAATAATTATTTGGTTAAGGTTGCGTACTGCGATTGAATGGGAATGATCAGATATACATAAACATTAAAGATTGAAGTTATGCACATTCAATGTAAGATGATTGGAATTTTCTAAGTGATTAGGAAAAAAAATCTACCATGATGTATGTCGTATTGTAGAAACTCTTTTGTTTCCAGCTAACAGTTCATCGACTGAAAAAAATATCATTACAAATTTATGGAAAGCTGATAGATCTAATAGATCTAAGTGTAAAACAGACACATTGAAATATTCATTAATCACAATTCCATTTTTCGTTGTATTGTACCTGTATAAAATTTTATTTTTTATATATGTATTTATTATATATATATGGTGGTTAATGATGCTAGCGTTACTTAGAAAATGATCTGAATATTATAAAGTTATATGTACCGTAATTTATTATGAAAGTCTTTTTTATTTTTCATTTTAAAAAAAGGAAAGTGTTTCCACCGGTTGCATGCAATTCCTACAAAAAAAGAAAAAAAAAGAAACTTAAACACCTCATGTTGATTACATCATGATTAATATTTAGTTCTTTATAAAATCATTCCAATAGCACCGGCTTGTGTTACAGGAAAGAATCTTAGAATGTATACAACATTTTAATAGCAAGAACCATATGAATATTTTCTGCAATGTTCTATTATAATCTCCAGGCCATCCGCCCACCACCGCCGCTTGAAAGTAGTTACTAAAATGTGTCCTGCACTTTGCATACGATACTCTACTTACTTTAATACAGAACTCTTTTGAAACTGGTGTTTGCAGTTGCCATTTGTTGTTCAGGGTTAGTATGTTAATTCATATTTGCACCTGACACAGTAAACTCTGACAACTTATATATTCGATAAAAGAAAAAAAAAGGCGTAAGTGTATGTCCTATTGTTGTAGATACATATCAAACATTAACACATATAAAGGGCGAGACAGACAAAAATTTTACCAGTCGAAAAGAACAAATAAAGTGTACATTACACCGTTGGCTTAATGACCCTTTAAATAGTCAATGGTACTAAATGTTGCTACCATAAAAGCTGAGTCCCGTTAGCTCTGAAAAGGAGCATTAGCAGTTACTTGTATGTTTGAGGCATGTAAATTATACCTTTTTAAAGAGGACCTACAAGTAAGTGCTTCGGTTATTCAATCATTATGTTTCATAGCTGTGTACACGCGGATAGATATTTTTAATTTTGATGTTTACAGAATGTAGAGTGTTTGTTGGTATTGAAGAGTGCTCTCCCGTACACCTGTACACGCCTTCTCTATGCAGTATCTTTTTAGAAACCTTCTCCTACGCGAACTGAAATCTATTAGCCATCGAATCGTGTCATTCAGGTACAGTACAAGAAGAAAAAAAAGGAGTGGGGGAGGCATTGAAAGAGAGCGAAAGACCTTGGCCGTGGCTTGTGGAATGTCTCTGTTCACGCAACCGAGACGGGTCGCTGGCATCAGGAAGACTTTACCAAGAAGAGTTGCGGGACCGTTATCTTTTCAAGTACCCGCTGGGAGTCAGACTTCATTCGGAGGGGAATTGGACTCATATATACGTACACAGTGCATGAAGCACGAGGAAGCGACTGGCGTTGAGTGGAGAGAGATGATTAACGATATATTATTTCATTTGGCGTTGCTATTCCACTGTTCTCGAATCACCCTTTACAACTCCATCCAATCCAATTGGCTCTTGTTACGCAATATATGTTATGGTTTTATTGAGATGTTTCTGATGATGCTTAATAATTTATCCAAGCATAAAAACTATTACGTATCCAGGACATATTTACATTTAAAACAATCGAACAATGTGGATATCACATATATGTTTGTCGTATTAAAAAACGAAACTACGAAATAAAATGGGAAGGAAAAACATAACTAGAGCTTTTATACGTATGCCATTAACATGACAGGAACTGTTTAAACCTGTTTCTGAAATTTGATTGTATTGTATATTTTCCATCTAGAGCGTGGAACAACTTTTTTTTTAACGAATCTTTCAGGTGTCGCGCAAGATTTTTTAAGCTCGAATTTGGGGATATGTAGTGATCAGGGAGCTGAAAATTGGTAGGAGTGATGAACATGGTTGTGATGTAATCTGCAAAGTTTCATTTGGCACAAAATGCATAATTTTACTGTTCGCACATAACACATATTTTTTTGTAAAAGTACATAAAATGCACATATTTTGGGCATTGCAGACAAAATTCTTATAGTGTGGGTACATACAGGAAAATTAACGCTTAAAATAGAGATAATACCTAAAAAGAAACCATCCTCACTGTCATTTACTAACAAACTAGTAATTATCTTCGTTTGGACGAGTTTCGTAAAACTAACGTGTCATCCATTATGATTCTTAAAGATTTAGTGGAAGATAGTTGGTTGTTTGTAACGTAATTCCCGTCTGCAAATCTGAATCTTTTGTGTGACGTTATAGAAAAAACTAAAACTTTTTCATAATTGATTTGTGAAATGGTGAGTGTAGTGAATGAATTTCAAAGGATTCTGAACTCCGCACCTTCTTTAGATATGCAAGTGCTTCAAGTCAAATTTCAAAATCTACTAAAAATTGTAGGGTCCGGAAAACTTTGTTTAATATAAAATATCAAATCTATATCTCTTTTAGTTTTCCTGCTGTAGTTACTGTTGCATGAGAATTTTTGATTTCTTAGTCTTCCAGACCCAGTTAAATGCAAAATCAGAGCAAAGTTGTTGTACTTGAGAATTTTATTATTACGTTGAAAAATTTAAATGAATGCCAATTTCGTTATACACTTAGCTAAGGAAAGAAAAATTCAACACTTCTATTTTTTCAGGACTTTATTAGAAAGACTTTGAAGGTGACCTTCTCTTCCATCTAAGGGTTTCCGATATGGGCGAAATAATTATGAGAAATCTGGTGGTTAGAAAACGCATGAAATCTCACCAGTAAATTTGTAGTTACGTAGAAGATATATAAAGATTTGTAATTTGTACGTTTACATCTATGTTTAAGAATGCAGGGCGTGGTTTTGCTGAAAATTTAAATTCCAGACAACATTACATTTTGCATGCGGTTCCTCTACAAGCACAATGTTGACATCATAACAAAAATAAATGTAGATTGTGGGAGTAGGCAGGACTTTCGGAGCACGTTCGTTACTGGTATCTGTGCGAGTGATATCGTGGTATCCAGCAATTCGAAAACTTCGTGCTTGAAATAAATAATTTCTTAGCTGGAAATCTACGACCTCCTTCCGAACTTCTCGTGATGATGTTGCCCTGCGTTGACCTCCCGGAGGGTTTGAAGATTGCTGGTGCTCAAGCGGAAAGCCGAGGAGTGAGAAGATTTGAAGAAGGAAGGTGTTGGACCAAAACCAAGGCCACCGCCATCTCTTTATCTTTTGGCTGCGGAAAAGATTGTTTCTTTCGGTTTCTTCAGAAAGCAAAAAAGAACATAAAAGTAAAGAACACAGAACAGGTTAGTAAGGTGGTAGCTGTTTTCTTAATGTATTAAAAGTTTGCATGCAACGTTTGTTCCCAAATAGCTTTTGATAGATGGTTACCAGCATTCCTTTTGTTGCTGAGGAACTTCCTATACTGCATGCAGTTTCTTGTGGTGGTTTAGGAAACTTGCTTCTGTGTGTTTACTGCAAACCACAGCTACATTACTTGAAGCAGGGGATCCCGAGTAATATATACAACGTATGGAATCAAAGGGCAACTCATAGTGTTTTCTATCGTTGTAAAGTTCTCTATCAAGAAATGTGTTTAGTCCATCTATACAAATATGTAAGTGTATGAATAACAACTGCAAAATTATGTTTAAAGGATAATTTGGTTTTGTCAGGAAGGTTACATTTTCATTAAAAGTTGGCAAACATTTTATACGAAGCAGTTGATAAGTTCCGTTATTCTGTTTCCGAAGCAGTTGACAGGTTCAGTTTATGAGAAAAAAATAATAATTTAGAAGTGATACTTTGCAGTTTGTTGATTGTCAATATAATGACTCTTTTATCACGCTCGAAAGTCCCGTGTACTTACGGGTGCGTCCATCTTGTTTATTTTATTAAATCTGAAGTAAAAGAGCCTAAATTCATATTTTAAATTACATTTTCTGATCCATGTGACAAAATATAATACGACCTAGTTTTGCAGAAAACTGACAAAATTTGAGTTGAAAATTTCGTGAAATATATTACCAAAGTTAGCTACTTAACTTAAAAAGATCTTAGTCATTATTTAGGAAAGAACCTCCTATGAAGAGTGTTAAATCGAGAATTGAGGATCTAGTTTTTCCTTGAAATACAAAGCTATTGATTTACGCTTTCCTGATTAAATAATCAGGAAAGCGTAAATCAATAGCTTTGTATTTCAAGGAAAAACTGAGACAATCACAGTAACGCAAAATATTACATAAATTTCGTTAAAGTTGTCACGTTAAACATCAGCTTTTAAGAAAATCGGGCAAATCTGGAAATACGATAGGCAACCAAACATACACGAAATTTTAACGTTTGTTGTTAGCTAATTCTGAGCAATTGTTCGGAAGTTTGTATTAATAAGATTTTTGGTAATATTAACACTTCGAAACTAATTGTATGGTTTCTGGAAAATACTTCTCAGATATTTTTAAAAACAAGATTCTAGTGACTTAAAAAAAATCTAAAATGAAAGTTTTGGATCAATATCTATTCCCCTTTTGACTATTTCTGTTCATGAAATATGTTTAGAAAACTTAGCGTTGCGATACGATTGTTTGGGGTACAGTATATAATGGAGACTAAATGGTAGAAGTACTAAATAGGTTAATGTTGAAACGCGTCACGATTCTAAATTTCATGTTCCAATCTTCTAATCCTAACCAAATACGATGGAGCATTACCCACGTTAATTTGATTAAGAAATGCTCTTTCTCGCACCAAACTGAGGATTCAGGAACCCTTCTTAAAGGAGATAATGGGTATCACAGACGAGCTTCTTTACTTTTTATTCATTTCATCATCTTGCTAAGCGTTATTTTTACTTACACACACGGGTAACTTATCTACATTTCATTTATATCGAAATTTATTATATATACAAGCTTGAAATCAGAGGGATTACGTTCATTGACAACCTTCGGCAAAATGTATGAAGAAAATGTCCAGGGCCTTTTCTACGTCGTGACATTTGACCGATATATAAAGAGAGAAACTTTTGAAACACTCAACCCAGATGGACAGCATGACAAGGTTTGAACCTACGCCGTCTTGGCAAAGATTATTTATAGGAAGCAACGTTCGCCACTGTACCACAGTGGTTGAGGTTTTACATTCCTTTAATCGCCTTCCCAACCTGATTTATGTCACGGCATCTGTAAAAATACTCTCGTCTTCACCTTTGAGTTTTTCACAGTTTACTTTTACTTGACATCCGAACTACTTTGAATTTTCATCTTGTAACGTTAGTAGACCGACAGTACTGTCGTCATTCTGTTACAAATCTCTGACATGCATGAACTAAGTGATGAAGGAAGTTGTCTGATTACTATAATATAAAATGCTCTCAATTAAGATTTGAACTATGGGAGTGGGTGGAAGGAAATCTGTCATCAATAGAGCAAACGTTAGCGATAGGAGTAAAAGTTCCTTTGATAGCCATTGGAAAAGAGACGTTGAGAATACAACATCGTTATTATTAAATGAGCTTTCTTATCAGTGACTGTTGCTTAGTATTTCATTCATCTACAGAAACACTAAATCAAAAGTTACATTTCTCTTAAGCTTCTTCCTCTTGGTACTGCTATTCATTGCCCTTTGTGTAATCAAATGGTTTGTGTTATTTGAATCTATGACTTTAAGTTTCTGGCCTTGACAACCTTAAGGATACACGTTATCAGACATTATTTTTTTGTTACGATTGTAAAGGAAGGAATGAAAAAGGTATCGACCAAGGTCTATGTTATAGGTATTATCCCGACATTCGTCTGGATAATTTGAGGAATACACAGGTATCCTCAGTCGAGATGGTTGGCGTGACCAGGATTCCAATCCACACCGCTTTCCCAATGCTTTTCTGAAATTATTTATGGTCTTTAGGCATCTTTGACTCAGGTCTTCGCAGTAGTTATACGAATTCAACGACCGTAAACACAAAACCACGGAGACCATCCTCTCACATGGATGTTATTGCCAACTTGAAATATTATTTTAAATCTATATTAATTGTAACTTTATCGCACCACTCCAGTATGACTCGATAACTTCGATTTACTGATTTCATGGTTCCATTTTCCAAATAATGCTTCTGAATGATAAACGATTTTAAAACGTTTTGGAAGTGACTGATATATCAATCATAATATGAATGATTTTATTTATTAACCAATCCCACCAGATGAAACTTGAGAGATGTGTTACCTCACCATTTAACTCTACGAATTCGTCACGGGGGCATCACTTTCGGAGAACATAGTCCGGGTAGAGCCACCGGCCTAGATCTCTACTCAAAGTACCTGACAGTTCACCTCGTGACATTGACAAAAAAATCAATAGAGTCCTCATTGGTGAATCAGGGTGTCCAAAGCAAATAGGTTAAACACACGGAAACACGCCAATACCGGATAGCAGGTATCAAGTTCAGCAATTATACTAACGTAGATGAAAAAGTAGAGAACAACATAAAGCGATATCAAATTAATTTATTCAGTTAATTTTTCAATACTTTAGTTTCAATTTTAAAGTTAAATAAAACATTTTTCTAGCCCAATTTTCTGCTCAGAGCACTTATCGAATATAACGATATACTTGTTTAAATTAAGTATTTATGTCCCTTAACGAGACATGATAACTCAACGGAAAATAGCCACGTCTATTACTTCTCAATCGGAGTCATTGAGAACACAAATTTTTATAGGAAGTCAACCATGACGTTATTGGGAAATATGTTGAAATTCTACCCATGGATTATTACATTATTGGCTCTGGTGACCGACATTTTGTGTAAAAATGGTACCCAAAATCAAGCACCAGTTGTGTTGGCCTGGTGTACGTGGAAAGAAAAGAATAACCCGAAGAACGTTATGTCGTGGGAGGTTTCTGCTCTACCGAGCATTGAAGTCTCCAACACGCGCTGTCATCAGCGTCCTCTATCTCAAGAAAGAAACCCCGTTAGACAACCAAACATTCAAGTCAAGATCTCCTCTCACATGTCGCTTCGAATGATGGATGTTCCTACTTCTCTCACGTATTATGAGTTTACATATGTTCTATATTATTCATGTGTGTATGTTTTTTATCTCTCATGTTCCAATGACCGAGGAGATAAACAGTTGAGAGATATCAACTGGAGATACAAACACTAACAAGACATCTGTAAATATGTGATTGGAAGAATAATCTTCAAAAGTCATATTATATGTATGTAAACCACTTGTAAATGAAAAATGCTTATCAGGCAGAATATTTTAAGCGTAACGTGTAAAGCGTTTCCTACACTACAAAAAATAAGGACACTTCTATCTCATTGAAAAACCGTCCTTAGCAAGTACTGAATAAATCAACTTTTGATCATTTGTGGTATACGTATTCAGTTCCCAACAGTATCTAAACACTTTGGTAGTGGTACACTATTTGACCCAAGTTAGAGTGTGCCAATAAGGCGTTTTGGAAACCTAGAAAAGAACAAAAGGACTTGGCAGGAGAAGGGAAATAACTTGGATTTTCATGGTAATAGACTACCTACTGAGCTACGCAAAATGGAAAATTCTTCACGTTTCTTCCTATATTTAGAAGAATTTGTAACGCAGGTAAACACTTAACGAAAGCAGACAGAAACTGACTTCAGATTTAAAATCTGGGACCCTGATTTACACGTTCGTTGTAAATCTGTAAATCGCTGTAAATCCTGGTGACCTTGCAATCTTTCTTAATGATATTTTGTAATACATGCACGTCTGTGAAATTGGACATTATCTCACAAGAATTTTCACTATTTTCTCTGGAATTTTCAATAATTTCTTCACCTTTACTTCAAACTCCCATAACATTCATATGAAGCTCATCGCTATAACATTAATTTCCAGTAATAGTTTACTATTTGCACTTCACCACATTATCAGCGCGGGTAACTACTGAATGGAATCAAACTAAGAAATTAATAATATTTCAGTTATTATTAAATAATACAACTAACAATTACCTGAATTATTCACGAAGTTTTATTAAATAACGCAACCTGTATTTAATTATATATGATGAATCTTCTGGAAACCAGTAATGTGATCTTGACTGAATTTCTTTAATAAAACTTCTTAATTTTTTCGTATTTAAATTACTGGATCTCTCTTTATCCACTTGTTAACAAGTATCTAGTGAGTCACTTTTCTTGAATTGACTCTATGAAAAGAAAGCAACACAGTGATCAGTATTGAAAAGTTAAATCGAGAATGATGTCTCGTGTTTGCTTCAAGTTATTTTTGCACTCACAGAGTTAATTTTGTTGGAAGTTAATTCATTACATTTTATGATAGTTAATTATACTTTTCTTGTTCATTTTGTTTCTGCAACATCATCAGAAACGATCTGAGACACTTTCTTGTATAAAAATCTTCCGCATGTTTAACAACTTGCTCAATCCAGTTGTTTGTTTCTTCTTTCTTTTTAGTCACTTTGTCAGCAATCGTATATTATCTTCCTCTTTAGAATTCTAACGCGGTTTCTACCTTACGTGAGCTGTTTTTCCCACGATTTCTCACCATGAACTTGTCTTGCCTGCATTTTTCTTATCTTTTTAAAATTAGCGTATTAAACAAGCATGTCCTGCTATTTTAATTAAAAGTACCATACATACATTCCAAAAGAAATGAATGGAATACGATCTAAAGGGGATATGAAGATCTTTCACATTTTTAACTATCTTTTGCACACCTCACAATGAGTGAACTTTTGATCATTTCTGATACTTTCTCATTTCAGTTGGACACTCTTTCATAAAAGTTACTGTGTATCAATGATTATCAGTTTTGGTAGCCTAAGGCAAAATATATCGAAGATGTTGTATGCCAAACTGAGTGAGGCAGAGTTGTGACCAAATTGCGTACATGAATTTGCTTAAGAAGAACTTTTGGAAAACTGTTCTAAACAAGCGTTCAAAATAATGAAATTCGTAATAAACTGTGCACAAAATTAAGAATTTAAAGAAAGATTTGTACAAAAACGTGTAAACAGATACGTTACTTTCCTATAGTGTATTAAAATTACCATTGGTTGTACAGATATCTTTACAGTTGTTTGCTTTATTGTATGCACTGAAGATGATTGGTTGGTTGCCTGGAGGCATGTTTATGACCCCAAGACCCTCAGACAAGGAAAAACAATGATGGTTTGCTATTGTCACGCATCGGATGAAGATGGGGTCTTAAAAACGGGAACTACACTTAAAAATAGTTCATAAATCTCCACTTCAAAGTGTCCCTGATGGGAACGGAAGCCGGGAACTCTTGTTTATAATGCTACTAGAGAAATAAGAAATGCACATCCTATGAAAGAAGCATTTTCCTATTTTGCTATAATTTTTTGTGGAGAATTCAATCTATGTTAGAAAATGAAACGCCTTGCCTTCATAATAGACCTATTTAGAAAATATCGTATTTCAGAAAAAAATGTTTTGCGCACTTTCTGTACGTTTGATATTGTGTATTAGAGTGTGCATATACACGTTGTCATAAACAAAGTAACATACTTTCAGAAAAGATAACTCTCAAACATGGAGAAAAAAATTATTTTTGAAATTTCAATATTCAACTCAAGATCACAATTTCTGGGAAATTCACAATTTATTTATGTTTGTTTATTTTTATGTCTTAAACATAATACCTACAACCCTCCTACATACACATGCTGAAAGAAACTTTTGTCTAAATTAATGTCAACAATTGGCGTTAAAACTTTAGTATACTGATTGCGAAAACCATGCATGGAATTCAATGCAACCCGTAATCTCAAAATAATTTACCGGTCTTATCGAGACAGTACCATCAATATTTGAGGGAATTCAGCTACAGCTAGTCTGTTTCCAGCACATACATTTCTTTTAAAAAAAGAATTCGATGTTTGTGATCAAGGATTCTAGATGTGTTTTCTTTTCGTGTTTACTCTGATTTGCAGTTCATAATTACGATGATTTAACTTCTTGGGAAAAAGCAAATGGTAATGAAAACAAGTGCTGACTTTGGTTCAACATGGCGCGTTTTATCCACTTAATTATTACGAATGCAGACATTCATATTCTCAATGTTAGTGCATGCATGTAAAAAAAAAGTTTCTTAAATTAGAGAAAAAAGTTCTTATCTGTACAACGAGAAATATTTTTTAATGATATATCAGCATTCTAATTTAATGAAACATATCCGAACATTCCTGTTTTGGAAGTAAGGTCACTAACCTTATTGCCAAACCGATATATTTTCTCATTTTAAATTAAATGAGTATGCTTATACCTCTTCTATGAAAATTGTTTCTCAGTACGCAGATAAGAACTTTTTTCTCAATTTTAAGAAAACACTCTTTGCTGTGTGAAGTCTAAATTCAGTAATATGCATTAAAGTACAGTACATATTCCGTGATACGTCCTTCCATACATTATTGTTTCGTCATAGCTCTTTTTATTTTATATCAGTTTGAGTGATACCTGTCAATAATGTTCAGAAATAGAACATTAGCTTGGGTCTTGTTTAAATAGGGCCTTGTTTGCATATTTGCCTCATTCAGAGGAAATATATAAGTAATAGTACTTTGATAATGATGGGTATTCTGCCCAAAGGTCCCCGAGGATGGTTAACCGATGGTGGTTTGCCGTTGTCTTTCATCCGATAATGATGTCATAAGAGTTTAATGTGGGTTCCGAACCAATTGTGTTCGCACCGACTATCGAACCAGGGACACCTTGATTTCAAGACAGCAAGTGTTATATTATTAGTGTCAACTCCGAGTAATCACTTACTCAGAGTTGACACTAATAATATTTTATGAATAAAAAAGATATATATTACAGAGTCAGAAAAAATGGTAAAAAAATTTATGAAAAAGAAGATATAGTTTATTATATCATTGGTAATCAGTTCCTATGATCATACGTTGGCTCCTACCTTGCAATATTACCCATAAACCGCCACCGATTATTGAAATTGTTGTTAATAAAACACACGAGAATAAATCCATGGTTGTTCTTCCATTCAACACTTCCACTTGTAATAATGACAGTGGAATAATACATGAGGGCACACGTAGTACAATGAAAGCAGGTGTGTTTATTATGGTAATTACTGCTATCTTGTGGTATGGGAATGATGTAGCACAGATACATGTACAGAAGCACTGAACTGTTCATATTTGAGCTCTTTTATAAGTTTTCAACACGCTTAAGCAATTCACTTCTCGGAATTTTAGTTTGTGACACGTGCGTCCCATAAGTAGCTTAATACTTGCATTTATATTTTAGCGGTACAGTACAAAGAGTCTGGGGGGATTCAGATTTTGTTTTCCTCCAGTATTTAACAGACAACGTTGTAATGACATATTTGATTCCAAAGTTATTTCACTACCAGTTCCACATACATTGAAACCATATTCTCGAGAGGGTAAAGTGTTAATTTGAATGGATCATTAGTTACTTTAATTTATAAAAAGTTCCTTTTCTCCAGAAGTTGCTAAAATTGTCATTTTAGTATATTTTCTTTGTACTTTCTCTTAAAGTCTTGTGGAACTAAAACAAGCAAGCATCAGCATCATCCTTGACTTTAACCAACGACCCGTAATTCCATATTTTATGAGTGCTGAAGTTTGGTCTCTAGCTTAGGGGAGTCTTCCAGCGAGGCGTATCAAACTGTGACAATATTCACGAACATTACAGAATATTTTCTCATTGTATTTTGTCTCCGACTTTGTGAAGATTTTCAGCACAAAAAAGAAATTATTACTACTGACCGCAAGACTCAGAAATTCTGTTTAGAAGAAATTCTCTGTGCTGTGAAAATTTAGATAGTGATAGTTCAATAATTATTACCGTAGTTTGTGAATCAGTCCTATTTGTTTAAAGAAGAATGGTATTGACTTCGAATCCGCACTGGGGAGGGAGTGCAGGTTTGACTCCTACTCATGCGGACAATCTTTTTCTTTATTGGTTTTCAGTTTTCTTCAGTACCACTAGGGAAAGTAAGGAAAAACGTAAACACATTCCCAGGTCGCTAAATTCCAAAGTCCTGTCCCTGAAACATGTGCGTACTCGCGTACGTAGTTTATGCCATTAATGCCTGAGCAACATATTGACGTAACTGAGACAAGTAAACCATTGAACCTACACTGATTACAAAGAAATAAAACAAAACAATTATCTGGAGTGTTGTAGCCCGTTTTCTTTGTGCATTTACAGAGAGTTGTATCGTTTCTCTAATTGTATCCATACTCAAACTTGTAAAATTAATTTGTGAATTTTGTTTAAGATAAAATGCCGAAGGAAAAAATCGCACTATAAACCTAGTGACTTAAAGGATTGAAATATGATATCAAAAGTTTCAATTATGGACTTTACGTCACCTTAAAACTTCAGACCGTCTTGTTACTACCGTATTTTGTTTCTTGAGGGAGGGACGATATGGTAATGGCCCTTGCGTGAATTCAAGGCATTCCATGATACCGGCCGGCATTCTCCTGGTGGAAGAACAATGGGACAAACATTCGGCAGTCCCCAACTGAGAGACCGTTCTAATCGCCCTATGACATGCAGCATATGTTGTTAGTATTACATTCTTCCTGAGTGAAGTACAATGGTTACGTATCTTGAGGTACAAATAATTAACGGTTAAGAGACCACTGTGGTTCAATGGTAGAGCGCTCACCTCTGGTACTTGGGGTCGCCGGTTCGATCCCTACTCGTACCGTGGGCTTTGTGGTGGACAAACACCGTGTGCGTGGGTTTTCTTGGAGTTCTCCCGTTGTCTCCCACTATCTTCATTCCACCAGCCCATTCCACCATCATCCATCTGGCCTGAGCCAAAGTTGCGTAAAGGCCTTAAACGTTAAATTCAAATTCAACTAACGGGTGATTGAGCGCAAGCTAGTATTCTACTCCTAGGAGAACATTTTAATGAATAAATCACTACTGATTTTATTGGAGGAGAATTATAATGCATGCCAATAAAAAAGGGGATTTAATTCATTTTCCGTTTCTCTTGCACTCAGTCTACATTATTTTGCATTGAAATATAGCGCAGTAGGATAAACAGTAATAACCATTTAATACATGGGCAATTTTGCAAACCTCGCTTTAAATAATGCAAGGTTGGCGAAAAGGTACCTTAGACAATTACTTTTTTACAAATGACTTTTAATTGATAGATAATGCACCTGCTTAGCGACCGTAGCTCGGTTGATAGAGCGCTGGCTTAGCAATCGGAAGGTTCTGGGAGCGATCTCATCCTCACTAAGGTTTTACGGGATTTTTTTTCTTTAGCTACACCAGGCAAATGCCAGGATGGTATCTCCAAAATAGGTCCTAATAGACTACCTTCCAATATCCTCTCCCCTACCCCTTATCCAGGCTTCAGCTAGAGTTGTCTAAAGGTAATAAACAAATTCAATTGAGTTTAATTCGTAATCATTCACTCAACTTTGCTTACGTCGTTTATTCTCAGCACTTTTAAATAATTCACGGAAGTTTATATTCTTCCTGCTTTTGGAGGATCACACACATTCATTTTTCTTCTGTACGAAATGCACGACTAAATAATCTAATATAATCTAAAACGAATCACTTTTTAAATAGAACGAAAGAGAAAATTGCATTCAAGGGAACGCCATTCGAAAACTTGAAAATGAATCGGAAATGGATCAAAACCTTTATGAAAAGAGAAATTCGTGACCTAGGATACGTACTTTTACGTTGAATTAATTGCATACAGATTTAAAAGTAAATTATGATTCCACAGTCAATCCATAATATGACCTTCAATACGAGCAGACACACATACACATATGATCGCTATTTCTTGACAGCGGAATACACTTTACGCCGGCAGTGAAAGCGTAAAAGAATTATGAATCATAATTGCAATGGGCAATGAAGTTACTTAACTCTCAAGGTTTCACACTAACGATAAAAGAAATAAAAAATAATAACTTATAAACGTAAAAAGTGCATTAAATCGGTGTTATTTTAGTCTTCCAAGTCTTCATTTGGGAAATTGTTGGTTTACCTGCAAAAACTTTATGTTTTGTTTACGAATTTGTTATTAGCCGAAGCTTCCTCAAGAAATACACGGGCAAGGAAGAGAAATATAGTGACTTCCTGATTTAAAAACAAACCACCAGAAAAATGTCGAAACTTTTATTGTTTTTTTACGCTGTTAATGCAAATACTTAATTCCGTAATAGTATTCAAGCCGTAAGTATAAATACAAGACAGTAACAAATTTCGTTATGATTTGGCAGTGACTTCAACAACTATAACCCTTTTTCAATGCGCCTTTCATTCTTGTTGCATTATACAAAAGGAAGAAAAAACAACAATTGAATTTCTCCTTCTTCACATAAATCTAAAGATCGTAATTCGTGGAGATTTCGTCCAAAATGTTGTTTTAGTGGAAATGTTAATGTAGATGCCTATAAATTTTGAAATAAGTAAATAAGGATGTGAAGTAAAGAAGCACACCACATGGTTAATTTGAAATAAAATTTCTAAGGGTGTAACAATGTCTTATCGCTGAACTAAAGAATTAAGTATTTTTTCCTCATTAATGTTTATAGCAACAAAACTATGCCATCTTATGATGAATGGAATCTGTATAGAAATATATATATTTTTTAAAGAAAATTTAATGAAATATATTTAATTTATAATGATATGAGAAGAAAGCAATAGACGCACTGATTTTTTAAAATGATATGGTAATCTTGAATACTTCTACATTGGTTAAGTTGTGAAGTTTACGGAAAATTTAAAGAAAATCGATGTCATAAGAAAATTACTTAAGAATAAAGCAATTAGTTTTCGAAAAAAAAAAACGTGAAATTTTAAGCTCACACCTTTTATTTTTTAAGTTTTTTCATTTGTTTTATGCTCATACGTCTTTTAATTTTTTATTCATCAAGCCGCGACCGAAAGTATAACTTAAAGTGTATTAATTTAGCAACAATATTTTAAGTTAGATTTCTCTGAAGTAAAAAAAATCCCTGTTTTCTATTTTAATGAATTCAATTTTTCGAATTATGGCGGTGATTCCTTAGATATTAATTTTCATTCAATAAGAAGTATAATATTTAGGAATGCACGACAAAAACTGACTAATGAAGTTTCAGGAAGTCACTTTTTTCTCACCATCCAACTACAAAACAGCACCATAAATATTTCGTTTCAAAGATTTTTCTTTCTCGTATTATAAACGAAGCCTTGAGAGTTTCTATAACTTCACACTCACAACAACTGAAACCACGTTGATGAGAAAAATAAAAATAATCAGTGTAATCGAATTTCCCATAAGTGGAAGAATAAATCACAGCACTGAACTTCACCACTGATCAACATCACTAATAAGAACTGAAAAAAAGCACACCACATTTTACGAAGAAACAACGATTTCAAATCAATATCTTTTTTTAAAAAAATTAAGGATAATTAAGAATAAAAAATTAATATCCACCGTGAATTTTTGTCACTGGTGAAGTTGCCGCCCCGGTATCAGTCCACGAAGACGGTAGAAGCAGCAACTCACACTTCACTGTCCCTGATGGCTGGTGCGGGTGGAGGACTCCTTCCTCTTCCGTGTTAACCTTGCGTATTACTAGAACACACACCAAACAAAACCCAACTGCAACCAAACCGCGACCACTATAATCTGCGGCCGCCCCGCTTCGTTTTCTTGGTTTTATATGTGGCCGCGAAGCGTAACGTAGTCTTCTTGAGGTCTGTAACAGACGATGGTCGCTTCGAGGATTGGCGGGTCGATTGGCGCTGGAGCATCTACCTTGATGACATCACAAGAGTGTATGTGACACAGCGTTGCCAACTGATTTCGTAAACTTGAAATATCTTCTTGAAAATTAGTTTAATTTCCTTTTCTTTTAAAAAAGTGATTCTTACATCCTAATACGATTTTCTTTTTCGTCTTTCATTTCGAAATATTCTTTTCTGTATGAAGAGAATACAAAATTTTCTTTTCTGGAGGTGTTCCTGAAATCTTAGTTTGAAAACTTAAAACACAGATGACATTCCAAGCGCCTGTAGCCCATTTGGGGGAGCCTCGAATTAGCAATCGGATGGTCCTGGGGATGATACCAACGGCCGCCTATCCTAACTGAGGTTTTCCATGATTTTTCCTCAGGCAAATGTCGGGATGGTACCTACTAACTATACCTTCTAACATCCTCTCATCCATCCTATCTCGACCTGAACCTGAGATGGCTAAAGGCCATAAATACATTTTAATTCAAACAATTACGACAGTTATATCCTGCCAGTAGTGGAAAGATGAAACAAAAAGGCTGTTGCTAATTATTCAAGTGTACCGATACCATCTCCACGATCTGGAAATGAAATAAAGGTATGACAATTTCAAAATTACTGAACTACCTACTCCGCTCTGAACTAATGGTTAAGAAGATGACTTAATGTTTGCACTAGAAAGGCGTCCAGGATCGGACCCTGGTGCCGGTCAGCCTGACTTCACCAGTTTTCTCTTAAGTTTCAGTATACAAAAAATTCTAGGATTAAGCCCTGGGTGCTATTTCCGCCATCGATAACTCCAAAGATAACTCGTCGAGGTGAGAAATGTCATCCTTAAAGTTTCTGACGGGTTTTCGCCATAGCTGCGCATAAAGCTTGAGAAAATATGCAAATGAAACAAAATAATAGAATGATCAAACGAAGTTCTATTTATCCCTTTGACCACAATCCTCACAACAGTCTTACCTGTATTCTGAGAAGGAATGACAGAGAAAGGCATAAATAATGCAGATAGAGGTATTCTCCAGGTGCTACTGAGGAAAATTAAAGAATTCGAACCTGCATCGCTAGTCAGAAGTTTATCCAATGTCAGCAACTCTCAGCGCAGCACTCCAACAAACCAAGCACCCTAGTCCTGTGGTTACTGTTACTGGATTCAGTTAAGCACTGAGTAGGCAGCGCAGGTTTGAGCTCCGTCTCGCCGGGTATCCTGACTGAGGGGTTTCAGAATCTCTCTCAATTCCACCAGATAAAGGTTAGGATGTTACCTAAAATATAGGTTCCATCCTGATCCCAGAAGAGAGTTCACCAAGAGACGTCATACCCGAGGCACATTCCAGGCTTCTACTACAAATGCTTACCGAACCAGAAAGTAAATTAGTTTAAAATTAATGGCCACAGGGTGTGCGTCTTAATTCATAGAATATAACATATTTATAATATGTCTGCTATCGTTTTAAAACACACATTTCAGGCCGATATGTCCGAAGCTTATTAGAATCTTGAGGGTTATTGCCTTTCGGCGAGCACTCTTCCGAGATCAAGGAAGTGGAAGATATTATTAAGTTTTTTGTAGGCAACAGTATGAAATTGAGGGAAACCCTGAATAACCTCAGTCAGGATTACCGGTTGAAAGACTTGAACTTTCCTAGTAAACGTCCCTAGTAACCACAGTTTGCTACTATAACTACTGGACCACAACAAATGGGTCTGTCTACTAGTAGCTATGGAGACAATCTCCAACCTTGTTCAGGCCATCTGGAAGTATTTTTATTGTTTCAAATTGAGATTTCTGGTTTTACTCAGTCACGTCAAGAGAATACCAGAATCGTACCTAAAATTCTCAGACCGTTTCTTTCTCCTTAGCTTGTGCTCCGTAACTTAAACTGACTTTAGGTATGCGTTGTTCTACCACTTTTTTGTTACCGAAAAAAAAAAATGATTAACCTAATGGCAATAATACATTTAACATTCCCAATTACTAAATGACTTCTACGAAACATAATTTTGTTTCCTATTACATATCACAGTTCTAAGTTTCATGCACTGAAATTTTTTTAGTATAAATTCCTATAAATTCAATTTTGCTGTTCTAAATGATTATCAATTTAACACCTACTGGCACTATAAATGAGGAAAGTAAAGTCTTCTTCAGTTAAGTATAACAAGAATCACTCGATAACCAATCTTCTGCAGTAAACAAGAATATAACTGGCAAAAGTTGAATATCCCTTAGTATGAGAATGAAGGGAATTGGTATATAATGCTTTAGTTGAATACTGATCTTTTGGTTGTTGTTTTGTTATTCTGACCAACCGTTTTTTTGTGAATATACAAAGTACAACAGAACTCGATCGACAAAATTTCAGAGGATATTCTATAGATAAAAAAGCAAAGAAGTCTTAGCAAATATGTGGTGCAAAATTTTCAGCTTCCGAAATAAGGGGTCATGAAGCTAGAAATTTTTAAGGATTTCCTATCAAGACTTTGGCTAATCATAAAACGTTAGAATATTGAAAACATAATTAATTTTCTTCATATTTGTGTAAACATTTATAATAATTTTATTGAATGTAGTTGAAAATATTATTTTAAATATTTACTTCATGATGGG
Source organism: Lepisma saccharinum (assembly GCA_022664845.1). Taxonomy (NCBI): domain Eukaryota; kingdom Metazoa; phylum Arthropoda; class Insecta; order Zygentoma; family Lepismatidae; genus Lepisma; species Lepisma saccharinum. The sequence continues at coordinate 23,122 of JAGDQP010008665.1, read as the reverse complement.
TTGCATAACAAACTGGCACTTGTCCGAAACGAGATACCAACATTAACCCGAAATTGCTAAACATCCTGTGAGGAACGTATTTAAATTTTACTACTTTTTTCTCTTACACACTTGTGTGTGTAATTATCCGGAATGGTGAATATTGTTAGATCTATGTATTATAAAGAACATCTCAATTCCAATGTTTCTGCAAGTGCTTCTGCAATCCGAAAATGTGCATAATATTGGATGCTATAGAAGACACAGATCTGGATTTCGAAAAAAAAACATGTCAAAAGAGCTTATTTATATAAATGAACACTAAGACAATAATACAAAATTGGACAAACATACAAATGGAATACATTTTTGTCAAATAAATGTTAAGTTAGGCAGGAAATGAAAATTAGGGTTTGAAAAATTAAGATTTTATAAACATTGTTTCTTAGTTTACTTTTTCTGAACACATGGCACACAGCACGTAGCTATGTGCTAGGCATATATTGCGTGATTACAGTCGGCTTCAGTCGCAGTATGTATATGACTTTTAAAGTAATTGACTAATTCTCTCACAATCTATTTCATTTTCATCTCGGTTAGATACACATTTTCTACATTTCTTTCCCCAAAATAAATACAGATTTTATTTAGATAATGTACAGTGAACGAAGAAAGTCTCTGAAATGCAAAGTGCTGAACACAGGCAACACACCATACATGAAAGTTTCGGTTAATCAGTTCTGGCGAGCAAAAATAATATAGTTTCCTCCACTTCCACAGTGCAGAGTTCGCACAAGCAGTGATTGGAAAAACCTATACACAGAGAGAGACACGCCCCCTTCCCTGCTGAAACTTACTTCTTCGGTCAAAAGTATGAGCTCCAAAACTAGAAAAGAGCTTCAGTAAATAATAATAAGCATTACACCCACTAAAGTTATAAAAATTAAAAATGCACACTCCAATAAAGAGAGAAATAACACAATGTAACTTTAAATTGCGTTTATAAAGACAAACATTCTCGTTTAAGTTTCGAAATGGAACCATCATTCAATACTGGCAAAAGGTATAGTAACTGTTCAAAAATCTTAAGCGTCCTCTGTGGCGTAATGGAATAATGCGTGGAAATGAGAGCTGTAATGTGTAACATTTTTATATTTTAAAAGTTTATGTTCTTCTCCAAAATGGCTACTTTTGGTTCCTTTATTTATAGCTTCTGAATTTAAATTTCAAGCCATAATCTATTCTGATTGCCTAGCTGTTTGTAACGGGAGTTGATTTTGATTGGCTCTCGAAGGACAGAAGCGGGAAGTGAAGGCGTTGGAGGAACCATGTGCTTGGAAAGTCAGTTGGTTTTACGAATGCCGTCAGGGGTGGTTGTGAAAATGCAGTCGGTGTTGGTTGTATGTGAAGTCGTATTTAGTTATATCTGATTACGTAAATTTTTGAGTTCTGATAAAGTTCAGTTACTTGCATAGTGAATATAATTCTGAATCATTCAGTTATCAAATTATAATTAGTGAAGTTTTTCATGGAGTGTGTAAAAGCTTACCGGAAAGGTGATATTTCTTCATGGTGTGATTCATGGTGTTAACAGAAAGAAGGAGAAAAAGTATTCGGAAGGGTGTATTTTTACAGTGTCTTTCATGGTGCTAGTGGTTTTGCGAAAAAGAGTGAAATTGGAATGAGAGCTAAATGGTTGTTTCTATCTTGGTTCTCAGTAGCTTCCTGGGTATATTGGATTTGTAGCTGTGGGTGTTCGGTAGTTATAGAGCACGTAGTAGATATATTCTATAGTAATTTAGAACATTTAGGTTTCAATTTCACTAAAGGTTATGATAGTAAATTCAAGTACTTAAAGGATCAAAGTACGTAAAATTGATATTAGAGTCAATAGGGACACTTCCTAAAACTTTTGTAAGAGATTTAGGGTTAATAAATTTAATCTAATTATATCAGGTTTGAAGAAACATCCAACACAAGTAACTAATTCAGGTTCCTCAAACAAAAGGATATTAGGTGTTCCGAAAACAGTTAATTCATTTTGTTATATAAGTTTTTGTTTCTCTTTAATTAGGAAAGGAGGTACATTTTTAAGTTTGTCTGAGATTTATATCCGACGCTCCGAAATCGGCTGTCTTTACCACACGACCAGTACAGCAACCGTTACTCTTACCAATATCTTTGGACTGCTGGCTGAGGAGTTAAGGCATTGGATAGCTGGCTGGAAAGTACTGGGTTCAAATCTCACCCAGCTTTAGTTTCTTTTACCCTTTTTCATTTATAAATATATTATTTTTATTTATTACTATATGAATAAATGCTACCTTTTGCATCTTTATACATTTTCATCATTTTATTGCGTCGTTTTCCTGTTCAGAAGATTTAAACTTTATTTGAACAAATGGAAATTTACCTAAAAAATATGTCTGCATTCCCATTGAAATGGACTACCATAAATTCCATCGTTTTCGAGCTGAAATTTCTCATCTTTTCTTCGATGAAAATTCACTCTAATTCCCTCTTTCCGCTCAAATCGTACGAAATTTCGCTCTTTTGATTTTGTGTGTAGAAACGAAATAATGTGTTTTGCAATTCTTCAATGCTCTAAAGTAAACATTACTTCATAACCTCAAATTGAGTTTCATTTGTTCTTCTAGGATTTTTGATTACTGTATTTCTGTGCTTGATAGCCTGCGTTATGATCAGGGATTCCGCCAGGATTTTCAGTTTGGGGGTGTAAAGTCAAAATTGGGAGGGTGTAAGTGGAGTTTTGCATGGTTTCTATCAATTTTTTATCACAATTTTTTTGAGTTGGGGTGTTCTCAAAGATTGGGGGGTGACACAGGGTGTGTGGTAGAATCATTGGTTATGATATAAAGTGTGTAAATATTCAAAGAATCAAAACAATATGAACAGACAATTTTGTTCTATATACGGAAAAGTAAAAGCCGCTATAACACAAAACACTCAGGTGCGACAAAAATTCTATTACCAAATTCGAATTCAGCACCCCCAAATTAGTAAAGAATAGAGAAAATTCTTCATGTTACGGAGAAAGTTTTAAAATGTTGTCTTGTGTAATTACCGGATCTGGAATGAACTCGACGCCTGACCATATAATTTACACATTCGCTTGATTCCCTTAATCACATCACTTACGCAGTTTCTAGTGTTAAAATTGGTAGCGTAAAGTATTCCTCTGAACTCGTCATTTTATCCAAGTGTTGGAATGCAATTTAAAATATTTCTGTAAAATTGACATTTTCACCTGTTTTATTCAAAATGAAAATGTGAAAAAGTGAATGATAATATGAGGGGACTTAACCGACCACTTCAGATTCTACTCTGAAGCTTTCATTTCCACGCACTATTCCATTATGCCACAGAGGACGTTTAAGACTTTTGGACAGTTACTATACCTTTTGCCAGTATTGAATGATGATTTGGAGTGGTTAGTACTCTAGGGTTAAATATCTTCGGAATGTTTAATAACAACATTCTCCTGTGAAAATCGTAACTCAACATGAAACTTGCACAATGTATTAATGATGTGTTCAAATGAACACTCGTGTAGTACTACTTTCCTGAATTTAACGAAACACGAGTGAACTTCAATTGGGAAATATTGTCCTGAACGTCTGCAGGGTAGGCAACTCCTCATACATATGCGTAGACAGTATGTACTTCCCGTTCAACTTCATATAAAAGATTGTACTGAAGATAATTTGTAAGCTAAAGTTATTGATCAAGTTGACATGTTAATTAATTGCACTAATCCCTACCAAATACAAATAATAAATGAATACAGTGTGACCGAACGAAAATTTCCCCTTCCCTTTTATTTGGTAACATTGATTTCCCGGAAAAATTTCGATACATGCGACTTTTAATTTCGAGAGAAATAGGGGTAGCATTGTGGTAAAGCTTTGCATGCTGCTCCATTTTTGCGGTCTAGTGGTAATAAGTAAAATTTCCTTAAATGACTACATGGGTAAAGTGAATGAACTATCTTTCGATTCCATTTACAAGAACATGTGATTTTCGAGAAATTACGTGTGGAACTCTCAAATATTATATACTAAAACTTTGTTGATGAGGTAATATTTTACACTGCAACTGCCATCATAAATAGTAAATAACTGCTAGAAACACGAAAATCCATTTCATCGACCCCTCAAATTTTCTTATAGATCCTGAAGGATAGAAAGATTCCAGGCTGGAAAACACTATTGTAAAATATCATTGTAAATTTAAGTTAATAGGGATTCTTTTCATCTCCTCTGTACTTTCCATCACTCCCAATACTTGAAGACACAGCTTAAGACATTATTATCACCACTCATCACTTCTCAGCTTTCCAACGTGCTCGCTATCTTGCATTCTTGTACTGCAAGTTACACCGGGGGTGTAGTGGAACCAGGGCGGACCAGGTCACCACCCCTGTAGTTTTTTGTAGACGTCAAGAAGTCCACTGTTTCTTTGGGTTATTTAAGGCACAACTGAAAAAGATTCGTCCGACTTTTTAATAGAATTAATAATATTTGTTTCTTGACTAGGGCTTTGCAGTACGGTTGATTATTATCGTAGCAAAAGTGGATAATAAATGAAAGTATGACCTTATGTGCTATCATTGCTTTACCAGAAAAGTACGTATACATTAATGTACGTACACGGTACTCATACTTGAATAGCGACCCGGTACTATTCCTCCGCCCCACTACACCACTGGATTACACTACACTGTACACACATTATTTCTAGTTTTTATAGGATGTACGTTTATGGTATCATTCCTACTTTTACTATAGATAAGCTAGTATGTCGTTTAGTTCTTTTCTATTGTTTCTTATAATGCGATAGGCTACTTTTTGAGTTTGGAAACATTAACAAATTTTCCCTATAGATCTATGACAATTGCTTTTTCGCTCTACACCATTTCGGCCAGGGATTTTGTCAGCCCTCCTCTATACCCTAGGTTTTCCTACATTTCCTTAATGAAAGAGTAATCTGCACGAAACAGATAATAAATCCTAAGATGGTTCTATCTCTCTCCAAATGTTCATTTATACATTTACACTCTCGATTCTGTTCTACTTAATAAGCGCTGGCAAAATCCCTAATTTTGATGCCCGAAAAGTTTCATTGAAACATTCCATTTACAAAGGGCGGCTAAAACCAGCATCACTAGGAAAAATTAACATTTCAACGATACATCACTAATACAAAGTCACTTTGCTACTGAAACTTGCAAAACAAATACGACACTTTAAAGCTGCTAATCACATATCTACAAACTTACGTGATATACAGATGTTGCAAGAGAACGATATAAAATACATTGCTTATACTGCTTAGTTTTTCTTGTATGAATACTGCTATCCACAAAATTTCATGGTAGAAAGAATAGAAAAACACAGAAAAATAACATTTCGTAAGAAAAACAATGTGGCTGCCGAGTCAAACAAAAAATTACTTCCATGGAGTCTGATAACAATGCCATTTTCCCAACAAGTAGCAATGATGTATATTCGTGGTATATTATTGGAAATTAAATACTATATATTTTTATTGTAATACGGACTTTAAGGTGGGTTAGAAATAAATAACTTAGTAATGTATAGTCACTTGTTCGAAGATGACTTCCTTAAGAACATTTTGTGAAATGCCAACTAAATAAACAGATATAAGTAGGTACTGTTTATTACGTTCATATCTTACCTTTACAGTGCAACAGTGACATTTTAGTTTTGACATATATTAATGACAGAACTAAACCTAATTTTAATGTGTGCATAGTAGGTCGTATTTGCACAGACCTGTACAAGCTTTACGTACTTAACGTCTTTAGCAAAGACATATTACGCAAGTTCATCGACGGGTAATATGTACGTCTAACGTAATGCAAATAATTTGTAAAAAATGAAGTTTTTAGAATTTTTTTAGAAGTTTTTAAGGCAGCACTGACAGCTGAGGTGCTTGCGAGTAACAACTAAAGTAACTTGAAAGTATTATAAGTAATAAACTATTATTACGCAGTCGTCGATATTCAAAATAAAGAAAAAAAAATCTTTATTACGCTAAATACGAGAATATTAAATACTAGAATCTTTCTGTCAGATAACATCTCAATTACAATAAGAATTCAGCCAGATCTTTACTTCCAGCGTTAGGTAAGGATGTAGCTATTAATCTGTTAGAAATCCATCAGTTAGTTTTTCCAATCATTACTTCAACAAGCATAGTAAGCATCTTTAAATCAATATATTGTTGAATGGTATTTAACACCCAATGCTGAAAGGTAATTGTAAATAGAATCGGCTTTATTTTATAAAAGAACCCAATCTCACATTTATTCAAAGAAAGAAGAGAAAAGTGTTTTCAGTTAAAATCAGCGTTGTATGGCATGTCTGTTTGGTATTAAAAAGTAAGGCGGATTTCCAACAAGAATTATGTTCTGTGATTCAGACATTGAAATATGCAGACAAGTATCAGATATCGAGAGCGCGGAATGTTAGTTACTTGAACACTGGTTGGACAAAGTTCATCTCTACGCAAGCAAACCAAGGATCACGTGAGTAATTGTTACTAAGGTCATCTTACACAGCAGGGCGAAGAGCAAGAAAGCAGAGCAAAATCAAAGTTCGGTTTGATTTTGGTTAGTGCTCAGGAAGAGAATCCATGCCGATGGACGGAGACATCGATCTGTGATTGGCTGAGAGATATCGCAACATCAAGTACACCGAGGACGGGTTTCCAATAAAAACCTGACATCCGATACCTCTTGGCTGGGAGAGCTTGTCTTCGTTGGAGTTCGCTGATCATCGTTCGTCTTCGACTTGTCTCAGCTCGCGACAACACATAACAGATTGCTAATCTTCGGCTCTCCAATCTTATTGTTGGTGTTCCTAGACTTGGTGCTGATGACCCGACTCAGCTCTGAACCATCCAGGATAGAAAGCAGTTCTTGTTGAGAAGAAAGAAAAAGGCCTTGTTTCTAGAGGCCACTTGCAGAACGAAAAGCGACCGAGGTTTCAACCCACGTCTACTTCCTAGTCGCAGAGATGCTTGGTTCATCGCCGCAGTAAAGAGGTATGGGATTTGGGTTCTATTCTATATCACGTCCGTCTTATATTCTGATGCTCGCTACGTCCGTCATTCTGTATCATAGTTCTAGAAGTTAGTCTGTATAAATGCATGGGGGTTATTGACTTCAGATTCTATCCAATCGTAGTATCGTAGTTAATCCAAAACTCCAGAATTTTATCTGTTAGATTTGAGTGCTCTAATTATTAGGTTCTATCTGGTTAACGTTAACAAAAGAAAGCGTTACAATAAATGCACTTTCAGAGTCGCAGTGCGATCGTAACAAAATTACAGGCAAGCTACGCTCTCCATTCAAAGGGTTTCACATCACACTTTACATTATTATATTACGTGATATTGAAAGAGTAGGTCCTTTCAGCAATATAACCTTTCACAAATCAATATTTAATAAACGCATTAAAGCAAACACCAGAAATATAAGAAAACATACTCATCTGCATTGAATTCCGGAGTATACATAACTGCTAATACTTTTCTCTCAGATACAGCAGATCACCACTTCATAATAGATTAACATCCTGTAACAATCATCCTTTTATGGAAAAGACGACCTGACAATGCCAACTTTAAAAGTTACGCTAAAAACAAAACAAAACAAAAATATATCGTTATTCACTTCGAAAAAAGTATTTTTTCATAGTTGCCAAACCAAACGTTATTCTCAAATAAACCATATTATATCAAAAACTACAGTATTTTTCTACTATGTCGAACAATGTTTACGTCAATTTTGGTGAAGATAGGTTAATTAGAATGGATTTACATTCATACCTTCATATTTCAATACTTCCTTTGAGATTCCCTTTTAAGATAATCCAGCCCAAAATAGATTATTTCAAAGTTTGAAATGGAATATTCTTTGTTCATGAATTACTCACTTTATTGAAATAATTCGGAAGTAACTACGGTCTCTCACCTTCAAGTATGATACATAGATTTACTTACTTCTTGTGACCAGGAGTTTTCAGGGTATTTTAAAGTGAACAAATAATAAGAATCGAAAGAGAACTTATCAACGTCCACATCTACGTATCGGAAATGGATAGTCCAAGATATTTAAAAGAAAATGTTCATATTTGTTTGCGTTGAATCTGAATGAGTAAGAAGATTTAACAAAAAAATATTGTTACGTACGTATCTGAAACTAGTGAAAGTTGAGATGTTTTTGAAAGATATCTAGATTACAAATGGTATTAGTAGATGTTATTAAATTCGTTCACAGTAGATAAATACAAAGGGAAATAGTTGTAATTAATTTTTTTTATAGAGATGGTAAAATTATGTAACGCTCAAACACCATAAAATGTCATATGGAGCCAAAATATAAAGATAGAAAGTTGTGATAAGAGACACTGTTGAGTTATGATGTCTGCAGAAACTTGCAGGATATGATGATCCTGTTACGCCGTAGAAAATGTAAATTCCTTGAATACTTTAAACGAATCAACCGTGTATCACGTCTATATTTTTTGTACATCCTATGCAATAGGTCCTAGTGGAATTATTTTTGCATCGAATTCTTCAGTACAAACTAAGGAACGCAAAATATGTGCCACGTTCCTCGTAGTCTGGTTGATTGAATCACTGAAATCACCCTTCTCGGTTTTATTCCCGTTTCTTCCAATTTTTCTCCTTTTCTAGTCTATCAAAACTACTAAAGTATTCTGACTTGAGTGAAAATGTGGGGCAACGAAGGCCTCCGTGTGTTGTTTTCTGCAAGAAATTGACGATTAGATCCTCTTACTGGAGAAGGACGTACACTGATAAGGGTGCCATTGTGATCTTATAGAAGACTGACATCAGGAGATTGAATGCTGATTTTAATTATTAAAATATGGATCAAGGACTGATAAATATAAAACCGGTAATACAAACGGGATTATCAACAACTAAACCTACTGAAGAGAGAAATTCTTTCAAAAGTGAAAGTCTAAGAACTTAATGTAATTGTTTCCCTTCAATGTAAGTGGTCCAGAGTTCGATATCCAGTGGGTCTCTCAATTAGTATTGATTGAGCATCATGAGACCAATTGGAGTAGCACTTAAATAAAGAAATAGCGGACTGCGGTCTAGAAAGACAGAAAAACGGCTATGTGAGGTATGGAGTTGACCCTGTAACACTCTTTTGGGCCAAAAACCTTTTCGCAGGCCCTATTGGGCTACCGCGCCACGCAGTTTAGTTTTGTTCAAGATACCTGTGATATGTATTCAAGGAAATAACGTGTGTACATTAAATTACCGTAGTCTGCTTTAGCGCTCTATGAATGCATTTAAGCAGTTGAGGTAAAAACCCAAAACGCAAGCTGTAACTTATTTAATTTACCGGAATGACTTAATCTTGTCACATATGGCAGAGATGACGTACGCTGGAGAGCATTCTCTTTTGAAAAAAAGGAATATGGAAGAACAGTCAGGGCCTCTCTTCTGGGGACAATCCTGGCATTTACAAGGCGTTACTGAAGAAAACTATAGAGAAACTCCATCAAGATGGTCGGAATGAAACTCGAATCTGCACATCTTCCTCAGTGCCTGTCCGAAGTTAATTACTAAACTATTTGAACTGTTGTGCATAATCCGCTGTTCGTATTTACTTTACCAGGTAAAAACCTACCCAGAACATGACATGAAAGATTTTGACTATTTAGACTCCTATATTATAGGCTTCAGATTCTTTGGGAAGACCGGTCCTTAAAAATGGCCTTGATGAATATTTTCGTCAGTGCCGCTCCTGCAGAAAATAATAGGCAGGGGCAATGACATCATCAAGGAATTGTCTCAATCTTACATTTATCTCTTGATACATTGACCTTCAAAATCTCTTGTTCTCTACCAAATGGTACTGTTTTATTTTGTAAGCAGAAATTTAAATAATTAATGCTTTGATCCTTTTCGCATATCAGATTAATATCATGACGCCATGACAGACAGGCGTGCAGTCATATTATGATACTTTATAATTTTATATGAAGATTATGCATTACCGCTCATTAATTCAATTAGTTTTCGAAGTTATAGACTTTGCAGGTATAATAATAATTAAAAATGTATATTCTTTGAACAAGAATAACAAATTTAAGTAACTTAAACACTTGCGAGCAAAACAGAAAATATCACTTAATTAATATCTTCTTCAGCCCTGAAATCGTGTCTATAATTAATTAGATCAGAAAGTAAACATGTATTTTTATTTCTCGCTTTATTTAATGAAAGGATTTCATTTTTGTTTCATTTCAACCACATTTCACATAAACTTTTTCAGGTTAACTGAAGAGCTTGGTGTCCTCCATTGTTGACAGTTTCTTCATCTTGTTAAGGATTTTTATCCTGATTGTTCTTTCTATGCATTTTGTTTATTAACACTTTTGATCCTGAGTTAATCTGACCATGTTTATTCCAGAATCCTGTTTTTTTAGACCTTTTTCAAAAATTCATAGCACATTGCTAAATAATGATAGACGCACGAAAAACATTGCAAATAAAGTTTGGACGTTATATTTTTACGAATATATAATTTGGTGGTGTAAGAGGGCTGAGTTTGCTACACTGCTGGTTGAAATATGTGCTCTTTCAACAATCGGAAGAAAATTTTACAATTTAAGAATACTACTGACAAATACAGTATTTTTTATTGTCGATATTTTTGTGCTTTTTTAACAATATTTTTTAGATACACCCGACCTCAACACACAGTAAGTTACCTAGGGGTATTACGTAAAACTCGAGTTAGACTCGGGTTCTGGCGGTTTGGAATAAACATACAATCCGAGTCTGATTCGGGCTTAACATCGAATGTGTTAATAGTTTACTCACATCCTTTCCAAGCTGGATTATAAATGGAACTCACGAATGAAAATTAAGTAATATAGGAAATACATCTAGGAAATATTTTCATTTCTATCAAAATCTCCAGATATTGGTAATTTCAACCACTCTTTGAAAGATTTTGATTCTCCACTGGCATTTCTACAAATAGTTTTAGCTCTAATAAAGCAAATGAGTCACAACGGTGCTTTAATTTTATTTCCTAGATTCATTTTTCTTTTTAATTACATTTTCATTCGTGGGGTCTATTACTAAATACGCCATAAGGAGGTTTCTAACCTGAGAAATGACTTTAGGGAAAGAGGCAAGGAAATGACCTTATTTTTAGACAACTCTACTCTAGATTTGCTTGTTGGAGCCAAGAAAAAAGAAAGCAGTAAAAAGAAAACTTTATATAGGGTAGCTCCATTGAACAAGATTTGAACTGAACCTCCTCTCAATTTTTATACGTTACTTTTACTTTGAGCAATACTGATACAATTTTGTCAGATGCATGCAATTCAAAACTATAAGCGAATCGTTTATATTAATTCCGATGACAAGCTCCAAGCGCATAGTATAAGGGAGTTAGGAAGATCTATCTCTGTACCTCATGTAAAGAGTCAAATCTGTCTCTATCGATTTATTTAAGACCGAATGATTATTCGATTACTTGAAAGCTGAAAGCTATCCAACACCGCTGACGGAATTTCCATAGCTTGTTCCTCATGATTATATAATTCGGGAAGATAATAGCTGCTTATTGAAAACTCTTAGGGAATTATCAAAGAAAGGGCAGACAAATAATTCTTAATACACAGGAAACTTTATGGATGAGATTCGCTGTTCTTTTACACTGTTCACCCTCTAGATATTCAAGTAGCGAAGAAACATACAATGAATCTCTCACTTTATTTAAAATATGGAACACAAATCTCTGTCAATTGAAGCTAACAGTACCCTGAACAGCTCAGAGTAAGAAACAAGGAAAGGTAACTGTGAATACAATATTCATGACATTCGTGATTGCCTAATTGTGTTATTTGTCGTGATAATTCTATTGCTTAAACATGACATGTATGACCACACCGAAGTTGCAAAACATAGGATGCACTATTTACAGAAATATGAAATGCAGGAAAACAGGTCCCTTTCCTAAAACACAACATGCAGTACGAACAACTAGAAATACATGTTTTGAAGCAACAAAGAGAACATTGTATGGAATATTGAGAAGAAATGGATAATCATTGAAAATCATAAGAAAACAAATATCTTAGTCAGGTAGTGAGAAAGAAAATAATAAACGGCAAGCGACATTCTTTACTGTAAGTGGTTGCATAGGAAAGTAAACATTGCACTCGAATGATAAAAATATCAAAATAGAAACAGATTTTTATTTGTTTTTGTCTTATATACATGAAATTTATAAAATGAAGCATGTTCTACGGGAGAGAGCTAAAAGTTAAATTATAATTTTAAACAGATGTAGCAAACTTAACGGAACAAAGGCATTGTTAACAGGTCACATAATTTTTCAATGTTGCCTTTTCTCTTTGAAACAGGTTACATTGGCACCCTCCATCGCGTAACTTTCCTGTTCGGGCCCCCAAAATTGCTGGTAAATAGCGTTCCAAGTAAAGAAGAGTTCAGGGAAAGAAGGGGAGGCCAATGTCCAGATTTTTTTAAAAAAATGAGTTTGCACTATTAACAAGTACTACACAATTACAGCTAAAATTCCAATGCCTAACTTAAAGCGGTTTTAAGAATATGAAATACATGGGAATAAATAAGAAAGTTGAAATTTAAAATGCGCTTTACGAGAAATTACCTTTTATGCACCGTCCCTCCCTTTTTCCCTGTGCGCTTCGAATTTCTTACATGAAAATGTAGACAAATGTTTCTAGTTTCCTGAAATAATGTTTTGACATTTAATATAATTGTAAATATTCCAAAATTTAAAAAATGTGGGATATTTTTTTTACAAAATTTTGTATATTTGTTGACTTCGTATATTCATTTTTTTCGAATATGCCATAGGTAAAGCAATCTGCCCAACTATACTAAAAAACTAGCAGACTATTTTTAAGGCTATTAAATGACACTTTTAAAAGAAATATTCTTCTTAAAAAATCGCTTACTTTCTAACCCGAACGTAATCGATCTTTCGTATAATATAGATTAACAATCTGTTAAACATTCACTGTTTCTTGCCAAAGGAAATTTAATTAAAGTTCACAGTCAACTACGGTCTCTTATTATTGACAGTTAGAATAGTTGTTCAACTAACACATTCACTGATTTACCACTTAACTTTATATTCATTGCCTATGGTATCTTTTTATATTAACTCTATTATATACAAAAATGTAAAATTTCAAACCATTTTAAAAGAATATTGAATCTAACATTATCAATCTAATCAAACAGATATATTATATTAAAGATAGTCAATGCATAATTTACTCTGCATTGGTTAATACTATACATATTCAATTTATGTTAGCGACATTATTTTATTCCGTGAACCCCGCCCAATATGTATGGCAATTATCCAAAGGATTTATGGTCAATGAAAAAATCCATGTTTAATTTTTAAATCGCGTAGAATTTCTGGAAAATGCAAAACAAGTCAACAACTACAAGTATTAACATGTAAATGTTATGCTAAGATATCAATATCTCATATATTCTTCATTGTGTGTACTTTATGTTCATCTATGTTTTGTTAATTATGTTTATTACCAATTTACACTGTATTTTTAAATAACTTTGATTATCTCTGTAACTACCTGTATAGTAATCAATAAATAAAAGAATGAATATCTCTATATTAAGAATAAATGGATCGATCGAGACAAAATGCAGTCTTTTGAAACTATAGTACTCTCTAAACTTGATTTGTACCATAAAAATGACTTATGCGATTGGTAGCCATATTTTATTGTCATAATGCAGTCCATTCGACCAAAATGCCTTGAGAGTCAGTAGGTCCTCATCTGTTGGAACTACAACCAAATGCCCACATCTTTCTATACAATTATATTTACAATACACCATATCAGCATTTTCACACATACCATATAGATATTGTTTATGATACAATCAATTCCGCTTTAACATCATATTACGGCTGTTAACCATAATTATCAATTTAATATCGTCAGTAGATAATTCTCTTATTATATTTTCTTTAGACTAAACAATGTCATCACAATCGAAAAAACTGCAACAACAGAAAAATAATTGTAATCTCTTTTCTAAAATGAAAGAAAACAAGAACAAACAATATATAAATCAATTAGTTCCCAAACGAATAAAAAGTGTAACCAGATGACGTTATAATATATACTTCATATCATATCATCCACCCCTTCTGCCTGAGAACCATGAGAGTGGATCCGAGAAAACACCATAGACACCATTGTTCAAGAACCACAAACTGGCATTGCAAACATTTCCATAACAAAAACACTTTACTCACATTTAACTTATTCACAAGATTTAGCACCGTTAAAAGTCATAAAATTACATAATTACATTTTATCTTCAATAGTTCAATAAAAACATAACTTTATTTACTTATATACTGAACATATAATAATCATCATCATCTTTAATCACCATGAAAATAATAATAACTAACTTTTCTCTTCTTAAAATAAGAACACTTCCTTTCAAATAACTGCTTGTTTTTCTTTCAGTACAATTAAAATATCACCACAATTAAAAATTATATTTTCATTATTTTATCTTCTTCATCCCTTCATGGAAGTTTTAAAATGTTCAATTGAGCTTTCATAAAACTTAAATCAGGCTAACCTAATTTCCATTGACCTAAAATAATTGAGTTTTAGAAAGAAAAATAGTTCCTTGAACATTTATTTCCTTTAAAATAACCATAATCAGTAACCAAAATTATCTCTTTATGTGTCAGTTGACATACCAGGTGTGTAAATATGAAACCGGAATTTGTGCATAGACGGCGTTAGCTGTCACTATAGTTACCGTAAAACTGCATCCTTGGCGCCACTTACTTGTTTTGACTGCTGATAACGATTTGCAACTCACAACCAGACAAGTTTCATGTCATAGTGTAGTGTTTAATAGCGTTGAACATGGCGCAATTTGTACCTACAAACTACGATGTGCGGACAACATTGATTTTTTGTTACCATTTGAAGAAAACTGCTGCAGAATCGCATCGCATGCTTGTCGAAGCTTACGGTGATCATGCTCTTGGTAAGTCACAGCGCTTCAGTTCCTTTATAAGACATAGGCAAGGAATTAGGCCAACCTTCTGCGATCCACTTATATATTAGAGTATAAAAGACGTCTTGTTGAACCTGTGTTTTGACTTGATTGTATAATATAACAGGAGTATCCACTGTGGCAATATATGAAGCCGAAAATTCTGCTTCTCCAGTGGTTTCAGATAAGGGGAGACGAGATAAATAATCTACAACCTGTACCTCTTTACTATATTAAAATTTTATATCGTACATGGCTGCAAATAGGCTCCAACGTTGCATACATGGCGAAGCTCTACTGGGAATGAAATGGTCTGAAAATATTAATTTTACCGGTAATGAATCTGTTAAAATAGTGAAGGATTTTCCATATATATATTTGTGAAACTTCATCAAAGCAAATATAATTCCCAAAGATTCTTTTTCGTGATGTGCGTATGCTCTTTCTATTGTTGTTAGAGTAGATGACGTACATTGTGCTGTCTTAAGCTGGTCTTTTATTTTGTTAAACAATACTGCCCCGACCCCATATGCACTTGTATCTGTGGTAATTATAACCTCGGCATTTGGTTAAGAGGTTGTAATACTAATGCTTTTTTTAGTGATTGCTTTAAGTTGTTAAATTCAAAATTATGTTGCGGTGTTCACACTCATCTAACTCCCTTCATTAATAGATTATGTAAATTTGGACTATGCATCGAAAGTGACGGAACATGTCTCTGATAATAGGCTAACATACAAAAAAAAAAATACTTGAGCCACATTTGAAGGTTGAACCGTCTCAGTTATAGGTTTGATCTTATTGGGTGCAACTTTTACTCCATCCTTACCAATGTAAATCCCAAATATGGAAGTTCATCCGAAAAAAAAAAAGATTTTATCTTGTAGAACTTTGCCATTATAAGTTCTAAAAATAGACAACACTGACTCCACGCGTTGGTAACATTCTTTTTATCTGCCCCAAAAATTAACATTGCCCAAATAGCATTTGACTCTAGGTAGATATCCAATTATGTCATCCATAAACTTTTGAAATATTTGTGCAGCTCTTGAGAGTCCAAAAGGAAGTTTCTTTTGAATAAAGTTTCTCCACGGAATACTTATGCCCATTAATTTTTGGGAGCTATCATCAAGTTCTAACTGTAGGTACGCACTCTTTTAATCTAATACCGTAAAGCAATGAGCTTCAGCCAGACTGTTAAATATTTCTTCAACTTTCGGTAATGGATAATTATATTTATGAGTTACTTTATTTAACGTACTCCGTAAGTGTAAGCAAAGTTGAACTACATTTTTTTTTTCATCTCCACTACCAGTGGCGTAGCCCATGCCGTATATTTTACTGGTACTATTGCCCCTTACAGATCTAATTTTCTTTACTCTGTTTTTACTTGATTTCTTAATCTTACCTGTTATGTCCACAGATAAAATATTTGCGATATATTGGGATGGTTTTCGGTTTGATTTGAATATTAACTTTATAGTTCTTGACTGGACGTGAAATGCCTTGATCAAAAACATCTTTATATATATTGAATATTATCTCTTGATAATCGACAGTTGAATTATGAACATGTCCATTCTCCAGTTAGACCATAATATATCTAACCAATCTCTACCTAAAATTGGATGTTGTAGTTTATCATTGACAATTATAAGTTCTAATTTACAGTTTTTTACTTCATGACAAATATTTTTCTGTATCGAACCTAAAACTTTTTAAGGTGTATTAGAAGCTACTTTTAATCTTCTATTTGAATATAGTAATATTGTCTTAGAAGCGTAATATTTTTTATGGAAACTATGGTTGGCTAGGGACACACTAGCTCCCGAATCCGGAAGAAATTGTATGTCGTTGCCGTTGCAGTTAATAATGACTAATAACATTGGAAAATCCCCCAATCTCCCTTTCAAAATACTTATAGTAGTATATAAACTATTATCTTTACTTCCATCATTTTCAATCGTAATCTTTTAATATATCTCAACAAGTATATGCAAATAGTTAAAATTTCATACATGATTTTGCACTGTATTTCTTTCCAGAAATTAATACTATATGATTCTATAAACTGTATGAATATCGCCATTGTATGTTCTATTGCTTGAGGTTTTGTAGTATATCTGTAATTGCCAATAATAACAAAACAGTCAAAATTCCCATGCTGAAACTCAGCAGTAACAAGTTACAAAAAGATGTAATTTCTACTGCGCCAATTATAGTAATCAATAACTAAAAGAATGAATATCTCTATATTAAGAATGAATGGATGATGGAGACAAAATGCAGTCTTTTGAAACTACAGTACTCTCTAAACTAGATTTGTACCATAAAAATGACTTATGCGATTGGTAGCCATATTTTATTGTCATAACGCAATCCATTCGACCAAAGTGCCTTGAGAGTCAGTAGGTCCTCATCTGTTGGAACTACAACCAAATGCCCTCATCTTTCTGTACAATTATATTTACAACACACCATATTAACATTTTCATACATACCATATAAATATTGTTTCTGATATAATCAATTCCGCTTTATCATCATATTTCGGCTGTTAACCATAACTATCAACTTAATATCGTCAATAGATAACTCCCTTAGGTGCTGTTATAGTTTTACGTCCCCAAAAATGGAAAATTTACAGGAGAAATGGAGTTCGTGGGTAAGTAAAGGAAGGTGTCTTATGTAAAATTGGCGTGGCGCTGCTTGTCTAAATTGCCTAATTACTGTAAATAACGAAGATTTCTTACCCGCTTAAAAGTGCAAGTTTCGGCCATTGTAAGCGAAAGACGATATGAAAACCGATCGCAACCCCATGAATACGACTCCCTTGCTGTTGTAAATTAGCGGGAAATACTGGTAACCTCTTGTAGTCGCGTGTGCAATAAAAAAATCGCAACTGACCTTACCTAACCTCCGAATGCCCTTGGTCCTTCGGCGGACCAAGGCAAAATTTAATAACAACTTTTATTAAATTTCCTAATGCGTGTAAATAACTAAGGTTTCTTACCCGCTTCAAAGTGCACTGTTCGGCCATTGAAACAGTGGTAACCTCCTGGAATCGCGTGTGCAATAAAAAAAATACCGCACCTGACCTTAAATAACCTCCGAATGCCCTTGATCATTACTTTTATGAAAATAAGTGCAAAAAAGGGAAAATCGTGAAAAAGATGCGAAAATGTGCGCATATGGTCCGAAGTGCATATAGTGTAAAAGTACCGGAATGGAATGTTCTAACCGCTATGCGCCCATAAGTTTAGCTTTCGGAAGTTAAATAGACAAGAACAGTGAAAATCCTAACGAAAAATGTCAAGTGGTTCTCTGGAGACGTAAAACTATAACAGTACGCTCCCTTATTATATTTTCTTTAGACTAAACAATGTCATCACAATCGAAAAAACTTCAACAACAGAAAAATAATTGTAATCTCTTTTCTAAAATGAAAAAAAGAACAAACAATATATAAATCAGTAGTTCCCAAACGAATAAAAAAGTATAACCAGATGACGTCATAAGATATACTTCATATTATATCAACCTATACTACTTCTCTCTCCTATAATTTTAATGATAGTTATGTGGTTTCAAAACAGTCACAGATCACACTACACTTGTTTCAATAAAGATAATTTTAATTTAATTTTCTTAAACACCAGACTTCATTAAATGAAATTACAAAATGCATTATGTAATAAGTTAATTTTAATTACTATTCATGAAGTTCTGCTGGTGTCTATTATTAATCCAATTTTAATTATTAGAAATACTGACATTTGGTATATGGAAATAAACATATGACAGATTAAAAACAAACTTAAATACTGTAATAACATACAGGCCTTACTTCCATGTCGTGATATGATATACACAGAAACAATGCTGACAAGGAGTGAACACATAAGATAAAAACAGAGCCTCGCAACAGTTTCGATACTCTAACAGCTATCTTCATCAGACCTCAAAGAGGCTTCGAGGTCTGTCACCTAAATATATACTCGTAGAAGGGAATACATTTACTCACTTCTAATTGGGAGCATATTTATTCCATTTGCTTAATTTGCTACTGGAATTACGATATGTAATGGCAAAATCTGAAAGGGCTTCTTTAGGTAGACGCCTTTAATTTTACTATGAAGATAAAATACAGAGCCACGACTCTTCTTAAACCTAAGGGAAATGGTTCTCAACGCTACTTCCTGGAAGGATGACGTCAGGAA
>JAGDQP010008664.1:48022-62106 GCA_022664845.1 Lepisma saccharinum | reverse complement strand
AAGTTCCATAGAGTTAGGCAGAGCACAACGAGAGTCAAACTAGATGAACGAAAAAGCAAGTTACTTTTGGGTCTGTATTTTCACTTTCGGAAAGATTGAACCATCATAAAAGTGCAAAAGGGAAATATAATTTACACTGAAGTCGTAACTGATTGTGGTAGAACCTGGATCTGAGTTTTGGGACACAGAACGGCATTAGTTGGAACAGCTAATGGGATAGCAGATTCACTGAAAAGTGTCATTTCTGGAAATGAACCGGATACAAGTGAGATGAATACATTTTGAATGAAAAGAGTCTCAGAAAAGAATATGTAAACTGGATACCGAAAAAAGAAAACTTGTTTAATTGAAATTCAATTTCTCGGCCCCATTTTTAACCGATATTTTTGTTTACCAAAACTAACATTTTGAACAATCTATGGTAAGTTTTATATTAAATATACAAGTGCCAAAATACGTTGTAATTGTTTGTAGTGAAACTTAATAATGATGTTTCCCAACAAAATTGTCTAGTACCTATGTTCCATGCTAGTGAAAACCGAGGGATTTGTAACAACTAATTTGTTGCTCGGAAAGCAATGTTTTAACAGAAGTTTTGTCAGTTTTTGTCAATTGAAATAAAGCATTGTATTTTTTTTAAAATTTGCTGTGTGTCAGTTATTTACAACTAATAAATCTTTAATGGATGAGCTTTGTATTAGAGCATACAGTACATTAAATATCAACATTTGGTGAAAAAAGGGAATTTAGACTAGTGACTAAACTTTGAATTACTTATGGAACCTAAATATGAACCATATATTGGAAATGAAATTTCGCATACTTCATTTATATGTTGAAAGGCAAAAAAATCCCTTTCGGTAGGCCTACAGGCTGAGGTAGATCTCGAAATTTTTCTTATTTTGAAAAATTCAAATCTCGCCTCATATGAAAGCTATCGAGAAACTATTAATTGATTTGTAAATTATTCACCAAGAGTTATTCAACGATATCCCACAAGACATACATATACATATATACGTATGCCCCCAGACCCCCGTAGGGGGTTCACCCCCAACTTCAGTGCTTTTGAGAGGATGCGCCTTCTTTATCTTAACCAAAATCTCCCTGCAGCATTACACTATGGTATCCATCTGCACCCTCCCACGGGAACCTGCGCCCCCAAAGCAGAGGTTTGCCCTATTTATTGTAACCTATTCTTGGTCATACACCTTCAAAGAAAATTTTGTTTCTCTACCTTCAATGATTTAGAAATTGGGTTTTTGGGGTGTCAATTTTGGATCAAAGTTGACGACTTTTCCCAAATGTTGTAATATTTCCCTCAACTGCTCGTCATAATTGTACCTTTATGCAAATTTCGTATTTCTAGCTCATACGGTGTGGAGAATGTTTTTAAGTCCGCCATTTTGGATCCAAGATGGCGTCTTTGCATCCATCATGTAATATTTTAGTAACATAAAAGTGATAATGTACAGTGTTACCAAATTTGATATTTCTAGCTGCAGCCGTTTAGGCTGTGAATTCTATACAACAATGGGTTCGGCGGCCATTTTCGATCCAAGATGGTGACCGCTTTTGCTCATTAACGAACTTAACCGAGCCATTAAGCCTAGAAACAGCATATGAAATTTTGGTTCAAATATCTTCAAAATTATGGCCGCTAGCGTGTTAATAAATATATACTTTCATATCGTACCGATCTCAATAGGTAGATTTTTCTTCGAAATCTACCTAAAAATAGACTCGTTGTGAATTGAATTTAAAAAAATGCAATTCTTCATTACATTAGAAATATTTCGTGCGCGAAGCTTTTATTTAAAAAATTTCTACTTTATACTTCAGGGAAAGTAAATTCCTATTAAATTCTCAAGCCACCATTTTTAAAACAGACTATTTGTTGGTCAAGATTCCGACATCTTTATTTTGTTCTTTTCGCATCTTAATAGTGATTTTTGTTTCGTTGTGCGCGAACGAACTGCAGCAATCATCTATCTCATGTAAAGATAACTTTGAATGACGTAATTATTTCGTCCATCAACCCACCCATCAACTCCTTTTTTCCCTTCGCTATTTTGCAGAACGTTGACTTTATCAAGTGTGATTTATTTTGCTTGGTAACAAGTTAACGCCAATATATCTTTATTTACAAACTATTAAAATCATCTGTTCTAATAATAATAATAATAATAAAACTTCACATTTTCTTCTTTTACAAACTATTCCAATAGTATGAGTAAAGCAAATAATTTCATATCACAAGTTTTACTAATGTTATGAGCGAAAGACAAAACTGCGTAACGAGTAGTAAAAATACACTTACAGATGACAGTGTCCGTAGCGAAATCACCTAGTTTGGCAAAGTGCAATGATAAACCAACAAGAACTTTTGGTTCACCTGCGTTCTTAAGATTTTATATCAAAATTTCACTGTCCTTTTCTTTAATTCTTATAGTTATATTAATGATACTAATAATAATATTCTACGTAGTGTAAATACTGTAAATAGTGTAAACAATAATAATCATTATAATAAAATTTCGTACTAAGATTGAATCCTAGAGTTTTATGCTACAAGCAACTAAGAACCCAAGAAGAATTACAATTGGGTAGCCTAGTAATTTTTCAAATGAATCAAGCCAATGACTACCTGGTTCAAATTTCAATATGGTCGCTAGTTAAAGTCGTGTTAGGCGCTAGTCACCCAAATGTTGTGCTAGGACCAGATTGTTGTGTTTACCTCGATTGGATGTTGCCCAAATAGTAGCAGATTTTATCTTTTGTTTGAAATTAACGTTGTTCTAATTCTAATTAATAAGCGGACAAATCCTCTAATTGGCAAATTCTATTTGTTTTACTTTCGTTATGAATTTCTCTTTTGAAGAGAAACCGATTATAAATAATTCTTGCATCATCTTAGATATCTTCATTCAGAAACTTAAACTTCGTGACAATTATAATTTGACTTCTAACTAACCATTCTTTCTATAATTTTAAACTTTTATAATCTTTATAGCAACATTTTAACGATTTTAATTCGAACTTTTAGTTTTCTTATTCTTTTAATATCAATCCTTTACATATGCAACCATATTATTTCCAATTACGACTACTATGACGTGTATTTCAGATTCATGAATTTGATATTGAATCACCAGGATTTGATCCTTGGAGAAATACTAAAATATCTTCTGATTATGACCAAATGAAACACATGTTCCAAAACTAGATAACTTTAGTTAGTAGTAAGATTTTAAATCTTGACTTTTATTGATTTATTTTTAATTTACCTGAAGCATGTCAGTAGTACTTATGTAAGCAACGTATTAGCTTACGTTGCTTACATAAGTACTACTGCTGTCTTTCATGCTGTCTTTTCTACTTTGATTTTAGTTAGTAGTTATCTTCTTTAGATTATTAAACTTTACCATATTTTATTCTGTTTATTTTTTCTATTTTCAACTTGTATTTTGAAACACATATAGCCAATATATAACCAATATACTCTATTTTAGTTTCGTTTTCATTTTTTAGCAATATAATCGCACGTATATAACCGTAATTATTAATATATTCTAATTTTAGCTTGATTTTTATTTAAGGCCTTTAGGTAGTTTTGACTCAGGCCAAAATATCTTTTAGCAAACTATTGACATTGCACTCTAGTTCAATTTAGGCAATTCCTAGTAACTTCACTTCAATTTTCTGACTTTATATTTCCTCTAATTTTTCAATTTCTTTCTTCACAATTTGGAACAAATCTTTCATGTTGAATCTTTCTTTTAAGCCTCAATGCAGTAAATATTTCGATTTTACATTCCATGAGCTAAAAGTCTTGAAATTATCCGAAAAGTTTACAACAAATTCGACACCGAACTTCAAAATTTGAACGTTTTTCCACAAGTCTCTATCAAAATTTAACAACATTTAAGAACTTTCGAACTTTCAACATTGAACTTTAATCAAATTTGACCTTCAATCAAGAGATTCAACGTAGAACTTCGAGATCTTTCAACATTTTTTAGCCAATTTTCGACACCGTTAGATTATCTCCAACCATCTTCGAGAACTTCAAGTGACATTTACGAAATTTCAATACTCCCAAAGTTACCCCAGTGATCTATTTCCGACCCTGGAAGTGCACAAGTGATTATTCTTGAGGCATCACGATAGTACTATTCGTCTATCTCAAATATATTCTTCAAGTGATTTTTATTATTTTAAAATTGCGTTTTGTAAAATGACTTTGATACATTTTATCTATATTTGCCCTTGGATATTGTACTGATTATATGTTAAAATTCAACGAACAGTACAACTTATGACTATATTTTGAAATAGCAACAGTGTAATACTTACCAAATATTATCCAAATTTAACTCGAATTTGTGTCACTACACCGCAAGTTATGTTCCGATATTTTTCTTCTTCGAACATATTGATTAATTCCATCCAGTGCGTGCCAATAGAACTTTTCTACATATTTGAACTTTTTCTACACCACTTCGAATACTTTGAACTTTTACTTCACTTTTGAACTGAACTATTGAATTTGAACAATAACTACAATACTTCGACTAACGAAATTTTGAAATCTAACCATAACGTCTTAAAAAACTATGACTTTATTTTATTTTCTTCGAATTTGTGTCGTACGTAATCCAGTGACCATGGATAGTGAACAGTTATAATGTGAACAGTGTTATAAATATTGCGTATCGCCACAATTATTTAAACTTTCCGAACTATTTCCGCAAACGAAAAATCTTAACTTGTGTGCAAATACTTCGAACTTTTGTACAAACTTGGAAACAATCCCGACCGCATCTGAGCACATACTAACCCAGTGATATACAAACCTTGAGTGTTATGTCTAGTAAAGCCAGACCTACTGACTCTGTACACATCATAAACAATCTTTTCCCGCATAACATAACGCACGTTTCAAAAGACAGTGACATGAAGCAACAAAATATCTTAGTGCGCTTACTTCAATGCCAATAACATCTTTTAATTTCAAATTTTATAAGGAACTTTAATTTCGCAATACATTCTGTTTTATATAGAATCAACATATCAATGATTTAGTGAATTAAACAAAATAATTTATGAACATTTTTATATTTTCAAAGTGAACACTAACATTTATACACAATTGAACATTATTGAAGAAAAAAACGAGGAAAATAATTGTTTACGAAATCATTGTGTATTCTACAAATAATTTTATTGTATTGTGTTTATGTTTTACGATTAAGTGTTATTCCAAATTTTCTTTCCTGATTAATTTAAATTTTAAACTTTCGTTTTTGGAAGAAAAATTTAATTTAGTCATAAGTGACAAAACAAAATTTTTCTTTAAGTCTCAGTGAGAAATGTTAACTTCTGAGGCACTTTTAGTGTTAAAAATAGTTAAATTAATCAGTTTATTTAAAATCATTGAAAAGAGTCGAAATTTATAATTTTTATATAATTTATGTAAAATTGCGTTCTGAAATGAGAATAAAATAAGTCGCCATGTTTTGTAGAGATGAGCAAAACAAGCATCACTTCACTTGCACAATGCAAAGCAATTCATTACATCAGACACACAAGTGTTATTCACCTTAGAACAGATTGAGAGAGAGAGAGAGAGAGAATGTCTTCGTGTCCTTAATATTGCGAGGAAGCTCCTCCTAAGACATGTCAAAGTAACATCTTGCATCGTCTCGCGTAAGGCTGTAAAACAGTATAAAATACTTATGAAAATCTTGCCTCGGCCCCTTCAGCCTAGAGCCCAGTCAGCCTATACTCAGTCAGCCACAGCCCAGACTCAGCTAGTCATCCAGATCTTCATTCTTTTGTTTCATCGCTTCAATCAACTCCAAAATGTTGAGCGTCGACTAAAACCAAGACAGTTCACAAAGTTCATGTAGTGCTAAACTGAACTTAGGGATTGAGAGGCTTCATTCTCTTTTTTCACCTCCTCTATCATCTACCACTCAGGTATGGATGTGGAAAGAATTCTGTGCTGTAACAATTGGTACTTTGACATGGATTAGGCAATCTTAATTCTTCAACTTTATTTCAATCTGATTTAAATTGAATAACATACGCGAAATTGCTCTTTTGACCATCGTCGCTAAAACGTGTTACTGAAAAATATAATTCCTTAAAATATTATTTCAGGCTAAAAGGTTCTGACAATTCGGATCCCTGTCTTTAGAACTAACATTCGAAATGAGCTCCCAGAGCTCACCAAAATTTTACATTAATTGTATTTTATCGCTGTACCATCTTTAAAATGTCTTCAATGAGCTACGAAAAACGACCACAACAAAAAACCTCTCGCTAATACTTCATCGTTTTATGAACCACATATTTCACAGATATTCTTCGTAGACCTGGAGGAAGCCGTTCACATGGTGGTAAGTCTTTTCCTAAACTCAATTTATGGTCAAAATACCTAACCTAAACCATCAGTTTCTTTCCGGTCGTTAAAAATGTTTTCAAACACCAACGAGCTACGTGTTACAATAAAAATCGTCCGGTCGTTCACAATAGTTCTATCATCCTTCATACAATAATTTGTACTAATTATTTGTAAGAAATTATTTGTATCTTTTATCTATTTGTAGGAAACTAAAGTAAAATAAAAGTAATTCTATTATTCCTGTATATACAGGGTATAATTGGACAAGTTTTGAAACAAAACCAGTCTTTAGATATTACAGTAAAGAAAGATGTGAAAACTAGTTCCAGATGAATTTACAATGTGCATTTTACAAACAGCAAGGCGTGGTGCCATCTAGTAACATAGTTTAACAATCAATGTGAATATAATAATTATCCCAATTGACCAGAGAAAGGTTTTAATCGAATGAATAATCCCACATTGTGAATTCCGGTGTTTCTATTCATCAGTCATTATTATCGTTAATTTAATTACAGCTTCTATGTCTGTCTGCAAAACATACAACACCTAGGATGCCTTGATTGCATTCAGATAAGGATATAATAACGAGAGTGGCTACCCTCGTCTGGCTTTTGAAGAAGAGTGCTCAAGAGAAAACTTATCATCCTCATGTTCGACTTACTAATCCGATTGTTTTTTTGTTTCTGTTTTTTTTCAATTTTCGGTGTTTAATTTTTCATACGACGATCCAAGAACGAAGATACAAATACAATGTTCATAGATAATTATAGTCCAGTCATTATAGGCTCAAAATGGAGGTTTGGAAGAAAAAAAATCATACAAGTAAGGGAATTTGTATGAATATTCTATATAGCTTTCTGATTCAAATTATATAAATTCCCCAAACATAAAAGTTTTGTTTATAGTGCTTAACATAGGGATGTAATGGAGGGAATTTTCGAAAATTTCATTCAAAAAATTCCCTCTCTTCTAATTACTGCTTTTATAGAACGGCAACACTGCTTGGAAACAAGATACAATATTAGTAAATATACACTGATAGATACTCAAAACATTTCGAAAGTGTCATGACACTCTAGCAACAATTAGCGTGATCATAGGTATCGAACAGTCACTGTAATTTAAGAAAAAAAAAATGAAATGTCGAACAGATTTATTTTTTAATGTTTGAAAGATTTTATTATACCGCTTTCTTAATTTCTTACATAAAAAAACAAACAAACAAAAGGCAGTTAAATTTGTAGCATTGATTTTTATATAACCAGTCTTCATTGTACAAAATGTTGAATTATGACCACACGAAATGGTGATTTTCTAGACACTCTCATTAACATTGCCATCCAAATCATCTTTGAAGACTTCTGTACGATTATCACCAGATAATACTTGGCATGTGGCACACATTGGTGAACAGGTCAGTCCATATCTTATACATTCACAATATTCGTTAGAGTATAATGTTTTATGTGCACAGAATACTCGTTTCATCAGTTAGGGTGATTCGGGCTGTTTTGAAGAAATTACGGGAACTAGTATTTCATTCTTGGCCATCAATTCCCTTAAGAATGGGTCCAGCATATTCCCCATCCAAAGTTACACTTGCAAATAGAATAGTGTTGTGAAGCCGCATTACTAGCTGCAGGAAGCACATCAGGATCAAGAGCTCGATGTACTTGATTTTGGCTATTAACATGCTGTATCTATAGTACCTTAAGTTATAAAGGTTTCCGCTCTTCTCCCAACCATACAAGCGAAGTAGAAACTGTTCACCAGATGAAGCAATTTCCTCTTTCGAAGACGAAGGCATATTGATAATCTTTAGAGTGAACGTCAGAATCTTTCTGAAGAATGTTTAGAGTTTTCATTTTTAGAGCAATTTCAATTGTAGGGACCTGAAGTGGTATCACATCCTGAAACAAAGAACACCACATGGATCAATCAGAAGAGATTTTTGTTCTCTGGGATCCTGAACAATGTCTCTTTTCCACGCTTCGAAGCCGGTCTAAAGAAATATATTTTGTCGGACAGAGATGACTTTGCAGTGAGAGGAAGTAGCAGGTCAATATCCTGACCAACTACAACGACATTCGATCATGAGCTTAGTTTATCTATGGCTACTAAGACAATCAGTTTCGACTTGATAAATATCCATGTTTGATTCTCTGCAGTCACTTGATAGAATATCTATGATTTATCTCTTGTTGCTGTTGTTCGCAAGAAAATCAGCCTGTGTAGTTGTTAGTGAAGCGTTTGGATTTATATGTTTATTATTAAATGTTTTCCTAGCAGCGAACAACAGCAACAAGAGATAAATCATAGATATTCTATCAAGTGACTGCAGAGAATCAAACATGGATATTTATCAAGTCGAATCTGATTGTCTTAGTAGTCATAGATAAAGCAAGTTCATGATCGAATGTCGTTGTGGTTGGTCAGCATATTGACCTGCTACTTCCTCTCACTGCAAAGTCATCTCTGTCCGACAAAATATATTTCTTTAGACAGGCTTCGAAGCGTGGAAAAGAGATATTGTTCAGCAATCCAGAATAAATATCTCTTCTGGGTGATCTGTGTGATGTTCTTGTTTTTGATCCTGCTGTTCCAGGCTGTGATACCACTTCAGGCCTCTACAATCAAGGCAAATGAAATTGCTCTAACAATGAAAACTCTAAACATTCTTCAGAAAGATTCTGAACTTCGGTCGACTGTAAAGATTTTCAATATGCCTTCATCTTCGAAAGAGGAAATTACTTCAGCTGGTGAACAATTTCTACTTCGCTTGTATGGTTGGCAGAAGAGCGAGATCGTCGATAACTTGAGGTACTATGGATACAATAATTTAATAGCCAAAAACAAAAACATCGAGCTTTTGATCAAGATGTGCTTACTTCGACTAGTGCTGCAGCTTCACAACACTCATTGAGAGTTTTTTTTGCAAGTGCAACGTTGGATTGGGATATATGCTGGACCCATTATTACGGGGATGGATGGCCAAGAATGAAATACTAGTTCCTGTAATTTCTTCAAAACAGCTCGCATCACCCGAACTGTTGAAACTAGTATTCTGTGTATACTGTATAAAATCTGGCTGACCTGTTGTCCAATGTGTGCCAAATTCCAAGGATGATTTGGAAGACAATGTTAATGAGAGTGTCTAGAAAATCATTGGGCTAACCAATTACTGGTGTCGGCTCCTCTTTAATAGGCAGGTAGGTGCTGTATCCTTGGCTCCAGGTTGTCTTCAATAGGCAGGTAGGAGTCCTCAACCTAATCTCAGCTCTGGCTCACCTTCAATAGGCAGGTAGGGGCTGCTTAACCTACTCCTAAGGGGCATTGGATCATCTTCAATAGGAAGGTAGATACTTTGTTCCTGGCTCTGGAAGTAGTCCTTTACCATCCCTTGGCTGTGACTCGTCTTCAATAGGCAAGTATAGGCTACTCAACCAAAACTCATCTATTCTCTCTTTCACTAATAAATAATTGCCTTTCAGCTCCGCGTTGATTATCCCACACCCAGAAGTGAAGATATATTGCAGGCGTATATTCTCCTTGGATCATATCACGTATATCAAGAGGATAGGTTAAAATAGGGTCGTCTCGAGATGTTTCAAGCACATGACATAATATGAATAACACAACCGTTGAATTTTCTCATAAATAAAGTACCATTTGGCTGATGTTTCCAAATGCAATACAGAAGGAGAACCAGACAAAAGTTTCATCACTAGTGATTATCGCCACCATACAAAGTGCCTTTCCTTACCTTCTTTCAACATACAAAGAGCGGAAACAATTAGCGGAATATCTGATGTATCGTGACCATAGACACATTTTTCATTATTTACGTTTCAGAATCTGGTTTGGACTAGCCACACGGAACAATAAAGAAGTAAGCTGTCTTTTTATTTTTCATTACTCATAACTACACTTCGAGGAAGTACTGTAGTGGAAGATAAGAGGGCAAGGTGAGAGGTAGTTCCACGATAATGCCTCTCGCGTTCATGAGACTTGATGGACTGCGACCTATATTTATCAAACACTACAATAACATAATTTTCTCTACTGTTCATGTGAGTTAGATTAGTGTACAGATCATATACGGTACCCTTAACAGACCACTGAATATGATACAGCATTGCATTTCCATCAAAGAATTAAACGTCAGGAGATAATGCCTAAGAAAATACAGCAAGTTTCTTCAAAAGAACACTTTATCACGTTTTCTCATGTTCCCATACCCATCAAAAAGACCGAATCGCCAAGTGGAAAGTTCAAAAATGAAAACATGAGAGAAATCCATATTCCTCTTTTAGGATCTGAATAATAATCGACTGTACAGTTTTTCAACATCGTAACACTCCTTCTTTCCAATCTTAACTCCCTTCTTTAGTGAGGGTGCTGATAGTTTTACTGAAACTCTGGTATATCATTGCGAAAATTTGAAACAATTCTATATTGAATCAAAGAGCACCTTGTACGTTTACAGTATCGTCTGGCCAGTACCAATGTTAACAATTCTATTTACTTCAGTGGCCAGTGGATAAATATATTGCTGGAAAGTTTTTCTTTTCATTTCTCTATATTTTGTGGAAAGAATAATGCGATTTGCTCCTTCTTCTTTATGAGTGTTTATTTTTCATTTCTGGAAATCGCCATTCATCAGACCCATGGATGCTGTGTTGCAGTTATGTTGTGAAAGGCTCATTCAGAAACCTGATGAGAAGAAAGTGTTATTCAAACAAGGCCTCCTTTTGCTTTTACCTTCCCAAGATACATTTGTTCCCCAAACTGATCCGCAGGAGCACAATTTTAAGATCCTGCTTTATGATGACAAACATATTGTCCATTCAGGAGAATGTCTTTCATTTCAGGATTGAGAGCATTTTCAATCTCGATTATATGTATCTCGCATAGTTGAACAGTGCAGATATGAAACAAGCAAGGAACCACATGCTTGATAGAGTACAGCTCAAGTAATCAGTCACCCTCTCTTTGTGACCTGATAAATAAGTGATCAATAACAACAGGATTCAATGATATTGTTAAAACTCTGGAACGGTCAGTTCGGGATTCGTGAAGGGCATTACAATTGCTCACGTAAACTTGTAGAGTTCAACTGAGGTCCACATGTGAGTAGGATCCGAATTCATTTTGACAATAACCAACTTAAAGCTGAATACATTGATTGAGGAAACGTTTTTTCCTTGCCGTCTAACACCTTCGATATTTCGTTTACTCACAAAGACGCACCTGCAATCTACATGTTATACAGTGAATAAATGGATAAAACACGCTATCTGTATGGATTCTTTGAATCATGTTTCTTACACTCTTCCCTACAAAATACACAATACTTTTGAATTTGGGAGAGCAGCACTGTTGATCTCCGTTTGCTGGATACAGACTGTGAACTTTTTTGGCAATTATCAAGGTTCTCTCTTTTTGGGATGCGTTTTATATGATGTGTTTAGATACACAACTCCTATGGCACCTGATTGAACAATCAGAATTATCTTGCAAATGATGTTCTAACATAAAATGTAGGTCATCTAATCTTTGTCTACTCGTGTATATAATGGAAACTATTCTCTGTAGTCAAGCAATGGACAATTGTTTATCTTTACCACAGTCTAAAATGCATTTTCAATCTATCACTTCCATCTGAAATACAAGGCAAATAAATTGAGAATTGTTACTGAGTAAACTTCTTGGAATTTCTTTAAAAAAAAAAAGAAACAAAAACTGGATTGCTAAAAATTATAAATCGTAAAGAAAGCAACTTTGTATCCCTGGGACATTGTTAATATGTTATTCTAATCCTAAATATTGGCTTCAAAAATTATTTTTCTACACAAGAAAAGTTTTTTTTTATTTTTTTTTTTGTCAGAACTGCTATTTGAGTAACAGAATGGGCCAATTAGATCAGGAGTTACATTTGATTATAGCCAGAGCTTTACAAAACGTTCTGTATAAATGACGTTATTACACACTAGTGCCAAGGTTACCTGGTAGAGAACATTCCTTCCCAAAAGTGCTGTTACAAAAAGATATTAGGGCAATTAGTTCAGTATTTATACTTGAGTATAGTGAGATACACATAGAAAAGAGTTCTGGATCAGTGACGTCAGACTAAAAATTGCTGACTCGAAGGTCCCGGATTCGAGTCACGGCAGGGGCATGTGTGTCTTTTAACTAAGGTTATAATCTTTCGTGACGGGCCGAAGTCAACAGTTACTACACTGGCCCATATAAAATAAAGTTTACCAAAGTTTTTACTAAACATTGTTCACTGGTGACAGGGTGGCATCACTCCCAACTTCGAAAAGAACCTTAAAGGATCTGACAATTACTTGACGTTTTAAACTTGAGTATACCGAGAGATACATAAATAAAGTGTTCTGTATGAGTGACGTCATATGTGACGTCATACTCAAAATTGCTCACAAGTGCCATTAATCGGATTCTGAAAGAGAACATCCCAAAGCATGAGAAGAAGCATAGAAAAGATTGATACTCATTCCTGCTCGACTATTTGCTATTGAACCGAATAAATTAACTTTTTTGGTTCATTTTTTTCACCTTTGCTTACTTATATTTCTGTTTCACTGTATTGTTCAAGGTACAATTCTAACATTTGTCAAACGTGAGCGAGGAAAATTAGAGGAAACCTCATTCAGGATGGTCGGCACTGATGATTTATCCTGAGACATTCTGATTACAAGAGAAACACTCTTCTAAATATTCTGCCTCATTGGTATAACCATTGCCGGCAATCTCATTACGTAATTTCAAATCCGAACAAAAACACCAGAGGTGCAAAAAGTGGAGCCAAGTTCTTTAGCCCTAAAAAGGTGTGAAATGGGAGACGGATGAGCCAAGTTCCTTGGTGACAGCATGTAACAGGAACAAAGGAACTTGGCGCGAGCTGGCAACAGCCTTAGGGTTGGTGGCGGTGGACATAGTGGGTTTTAGGACCCCCACCACCCTTATAGCTTGAGGATCATGAACCTTACCACTTCGCGCCAAGTTCCTTTGTTCCTGTTACATGCTGTCACCAAGGAACTTGGCTCATCCGTCTCCCATTTCACACCTTTTTAGGGCTAAAGAACTTGGCTCCACTTTTTGCACCTCTGGTGTTTTTGTTCGGATTTCACAGCTTTTTGTAGGTGTATAATATATATACTCGCTCTCTCGGCCTCGTTTAGGTCCTCGCCCCCCGTAGCTGGCTGCGCCCCCAACTTCGAGTTTTTGGGTACTTACGCCCCTTTATCGTAACCACTCTCCAGGACACTGTGCTTCCATGTTGCAGATTTTTTCCCATACCCACCACCCGTGGGAATGAAATATTTATTGAAACATAGGGAAGCTTTGCAACATTTATTGTAACCTACTTGTGATGATACAGCAAATTTGCTTCCTGCTGGCGGCCCTAAAATCCACCACCCAACCCTAAGGCTCGAACATCACCTGATGTTTT
The DNA here is from genome assembly GCA_022664845.1 of Lepisma saccharinum. Taxonomy (NCBI): domain Eukaryota; kingdom Metazoa; phylum Arthropoda; class Insecta; order Zygentoma; family Lepismatidae; genus Lepisma; species Lepisma saccharinum. The sequence goes on along the minus strand of JAGDQP010008664.1, from coordinate 48,217 downwards.
GCTCGGATTTCACAGCTTTTTATACGTGTATATATATACTAGGTTCGCCTCGCTGGGTGTGCTGCCCCAGAATTCCGTGTGCGCCCCAACTTCAAATTTTTAGGGTTACGCCCCCTTTATTGTGATCAGACTTTCTGGGGACAGCGCCCCATGCTGTGCAGACCTTTTCCCATATCGCCTCGGGGGCTGCACCCT